>CANNZV010004182.1:0-45807 GCA_947561585.1 Caprella mutica
AGCGACTCTGACGTTAAAATGACACCAATGGTACACAGAAGGTGATACAGTGTACATACCTACTTCTAATAGCGACTCTGACGTCAAAATGACACCAATAGTACGCAGGCGGTGATACAGTGTCCATACCTACTTCTACTAGCGACTCTGACGTTAAAATGACACCAATGGTACACAGAAGGTGATACAGTGTACATACCTACTTCTAATAGCGACTCTGACGTCAAAATGACACCAATAGTACGCAGGCGGTGATACAGTGTCCATACCTACTTCTACTAGCGACTCTGACGTCAAAATGACACCAATGGTACACAGAAGGTGATACATTGTACATACCTACTTCTACTAGTGACTCTGACGTCAAAATGACACCAATGGTATACAGAAGGTGATACAGTGTCCATACCTACTTCTACTAGCGACTCTGACGTTAAAATGACATTAATCGATCTCTCAGTTTTTTAAGTAGAGTATTAGTAAGTCATTTTTGCTGTAAAGATTTAGTTTGACTTCAGCATTTTAAATGATTCACTGCAGGATTACAAACACTTAATTAGTGAATGAGTTAACAATATTTTTCTGTCATATACAATATATAGTTACCCATTGCACAATATCTCTACTGTCTCTTTTGCAGTACCCCATTGAACAATATCTCTACTGTCTCTCTATTGCAGTACCCCATTGCACAATATCTCTACTGTCTCTATTCCTGTACCCCATTGCACAATATCTCTACTGTCTCTCTATTGCAGTACCCCATTGCACAATATCTCTACTGTCTCTCTATTGCAGTACCCCATTGCACAATATCTCTACTGTCTCTCTATTGCAGTACCCCATTGTACAATATCTCTACTGTCTCTTTATTGCAGTACCCCATTGCACAATATCTCTACTGTCTCTCTATTGCAGTACCCCATTGCACAATATCTCTACTGTCTCTCTATTGCAGTACCCCATTGCACAATATCTCTACTGTCTCTCTATTGCAGTACCCCATTGAACAATATCTCTACTGTCTCTCTATTACAGTACCCCATTGCACAATATCTCTACTGTCTCTCTATTGCAGTACCCCATTGAACAATATCTCTATTGTCTCTCTATTGCAGTACCCAATTGCACAATATCTCTACTGTCTCTACTGTATTACCTCATTGCACAATATATCTACTGTCTCTCTATTGCAGTAACCCATTGCACAATATCTCTACTGTCTCTCTATTGCAGTACCCCATTGCACGGTACGGCAGAGAGACAGTCAGTTAGTCAGTAAGTAGGTCACAGGTTCAATTCAGACGCTGCATAACTTATTTCTAATAGAGGCCTAAGCGCTGCTGAATAAAGTATTAGAGAGTTAGCAGCCAAAGAACCATCTGTACTGTAATGGATATACAGTCTGCTAAAATGGTAGTGTACGCTGTGTAAATAATATATAGGGTGGGCTACGAGTTATCGAACAGTAGTGCATCTGCGATCACGTTAGAAAATAAATATAATGATTATTATTCAACTAATAACATGATTGGTATCCATGATACCTGTAGGTATGGCACAAAGAATATGGATACCAATTAAAATAACCAGTTGCATAATAATCATTTTACAGTTTTTCTTTATATGATCGATAATGTGGAACTGTCCAATAACACAGCAGTTAACGTAGTTATTTACTTTATAACTAGGGACAAAGGGTCATCACGTCAAGGAAAGATGTCAGCTGTTGTGAAAACACAGCGCCAAACTGTCTGCACTACTTGTCACCCCCCCCCCCCCTCTAAGAGACTAACTAGAGGTTAGAGGTAACGATTATCCTTGCCAATTATCCTTAGCGATTATCCTTAGCAATTATCCTTAGCGATTATCCTTAGCTATTATCCTTAGCGATTATCCTTAGCTATTATCCTTAGCGATTATCCTTAGCGATTATCCTTATCAATTATTCTTAGCGATTATCCTTAGCGATTATCCTTATCAATAATCCTTATCAATTATCCTTAGCGAATATCCTTATCAATTATCTTTAGCGATAATGTTAATATCAACTTACGAAGGATATATTAGATAGTAGTTAAATATATTATTTATTAAATAATATAGTTATACGTACATAGATATCATAATTAATCAAATTAGTAGAAGCAAGTTATAAATATTTCCTATACTAAATTAAAAAAGAGGCTCAAATCAATGAAATATTTTTATAATTTATATTTTGATCCTCTACAGCAATATCTTCACCTGCCGTTAAACATCAAACATTTGGGAGTTGACACAAACTGCATTGGAAATAAAAGAAATAAAGTAAGCTGAAAAGATTCATTCAACAAAGAAAGAGAATAATAATATAGTAAACTTTAGAGAAAGAATATTAATATAGTAAACTATAGAAAGAGAATATTAATATAGTAAACTTTAGAGAGAGAATATTATTATAGTAAACTATAGAGAGAGACTACTACTATAGTAAACTTTAGAGAAAGAATAGTAATATAGTAAACTTTAGAGAGAGAATATTAATATAGTAAACTTTAGAGAGAGAATATTAATATAGTAAACTTTAGAGAGAGAATATTAATATAGTAAACTTTAGAGAGAGAATATTAATATAGTAAACTTTAGAAAGAGAATATTACTATAGTAAACTTTAGAGAGAGAATATTACTATAGTAAACTATAGAGAGAGAATATTACTATAGTAAACTTTAGAGAGAGAATATTACTATAGTAAACTTTAGAGAGAGAATATTACTATAGTAAACTTTAGAGAGAGAATATTACTATAGTAAACTTTAGAGAGAGAATATTACTATAATAAACTATAGAAAGATAATGTAATTTTTTATATTGGCACTGATGTCTTTTCTTATAGTAAATGTTATTTCATTACAAGTTTGATAGAACGTGTCACAGTGGGTGTTTACTTTAATCGTTCTGCCAAGCTGTCAGTATATCTACAAGTATATGTACGGAATTGCGTAACGGTTGGAATAGAGTAAGTTACCCCATCCTATTGTAGCCCCAAACACTGCCATATAGCGCAGTGTAGCACCTGAGTTATGAAGTATTGCTTCCTTCATATCTCATAGTCACTTCATATCTCAGACGCACTAGATAGTTTTCTATGATTTAAATCATAGAAAACTATACGGGATGCATACGACGAAATTCTTGACGTATATCATTTTCGGTAATTGAAACATGAAAAACCTCTTCATAATGAGGTGCATTTCATAACTCAGACCATCATAACTCATGAGCTTTTGATAATAATAATAACTTTATAGAAGATTAGAGAAGGTAGGGTAAATTACGAATTATCGGTCAGTTTCATATCTTCGATCATATAAAAAAAATTATATTACAATTGTTATTTAATTGTTATTTCAATTGGTATCCATGATATCTGCAGGTATCATGGATACCAACTAAAATAAAAATTAAATAACAATTGTAATATAGAAGATATGAAACTGACCGATAATTCGTAATTTACCCTACACAATACAAATGTAAATACAAAGCTAATCAATATTCACGAATCACTTATCGCTGCTCTTGTCTCACCTCTGACACACTGTTTGAGGTGTCGCAGCTTCACCTGGTGGTGGGGTTTGCACTCACAGGTGCCATTGACACACCGGGTGTTGGAGTGGGGGGAGCAGTGGGTGACACAGGCCTCGCCGAGAGATGGCTCCACTGGGAAAAAAGGGGCGAGGGTTAGTGGTGGTAACTAATTACAACCGTTTAAAATAGTAATGGTTGAAAAAAATATATAAGTTTTAATAATAAATTAAAAATAGTAATTAAAATCGGATATGAAATATCCCAATAAATGCTAGATTATACAGGGTGACTCATAAAAAAGTTTCACCAACTTCCAATCAATATAAATATTGTTATCATGAGTAGATAAAATATAGAGCTAAAGTATATAAACCAAAAATTAGATAATTTTTTCATGCATCCATCCTACCACATCCTGTGCCTATATCGTTAGATAGAATTGAATAAAAATTTCGACATGTGCAGATAGAAGAAAGGCATACATTAATAGAATACCATCAACAGACCCGAATTCACCTCCGTATATTTTAAGTTACATTAAACTCTACTTCACACATCACCGTGATCCGTCCGGCACGTCACCGGTCAGTGATTTTTTATCACTGCTGAGAGCCGGTACTGTGTGAATGTGTCCGTTGAAATTAAACTAACGATATATTTTTTCACTGACACCGAATCACTGAGAGGAGAGTGACGGAGACGGACCGGTGACGTGCCGGACTGATCCCGGTGATGTGAGAAGTGAAGGGTGATCTTCTTTGTTGCAAACAAACTATCATAAGCCATGACGGTGGGTTATAATATAATATTTAATTTTACTGGAACTCCATTTCTTATCTACTTATAAATACACAATTTATATTATTTCAAAGTTGGTAGAGTTTTTTATCGGTCGATCTTTATAACCTCTAACTGGTGGAAGATACGTGCCACGAATTAGCAATGATATTATGGAGTACAGTAGCAATCCTCTATAATAAAGTCCTCTATAGTGAATCTTTAGTCTGCCATCAATGGTCATCAGTTAGAGAAACTAATGACCATTTTACATGATGGCAATTCATTGCAGTGAATTTTCATTCACTATACAGTATTTCATAACAGAAGAGCTCTACATTGAATGTGTTGCCAGGCTTTTCAGATTCAACAAATTGAATTTATTTTAGCCATTCCATTATTTCATATTAACAGGTTTTTTATTCTTTTTATTGCAGGATTTGAAAGGAATTACATGAATTAATGGTAAATTTTCGATAAAAAACGCACTACGAATTTAAAAGTTCCTAACCCTCCCGCACGAAAAACCGACCCATCCGATGACAGAGGCTGGAAATAGCGCAAGTGACAACATAGTCCGCTGATTATAAACCTATAATTTTACAAATTCAAAATCAGAAAATGCTTCTGTAGTTTTCTCTAATTATCGGGGATGGTATATATTTTCAGGCTGTAAGAGCACTTGCGCTATTTAATTAGTATAAAAATTCTGTCAGGAATATCTATTAATGGGCCGGTTTTTCACGAAGGAGAGTCTTAAAATAGAATATCTCCGGAACTAAAGCTGAAGATGTCCTTGGTTTGACGAACTGTACCTACTAAAAATTCACAAAAATGACTACAATATTGTTCTACATCCTGTTTATGATGTACTTTCACCCGTACAAACATACTTTGTTTCTTATAATTAACTATATCCTACCTAAACATAATTGTAGACACGACTGTGGCGCCATCAGCTGTTTAAAACATGCGGTCAAATCTTGAACTAAATTATGATAATGAAACTTGGTCTCATGCTAGTATTTGACCTGATAACACTTAATTTATTTAACCTTTTATTTTAATTGGTCCATCGTATCCATGATACCTAAAGGTATAATGGATACCAATTAAAATAAAAGTTATATTACAATAATTAAATAGTCTCTTCTCATATGATCGATAACGTGGAACAGTGCAATGACTCGTAATTCACCCTATGCGCCAGAGAGTAGTACACCATGTAATGATAGTATAGCTTGAGCTACTTTTTTGGCAACCGTTCAGTAAGGGGGGGGGGGGTGATTTTTTGGGGAGGGGGTAATATTTAATAGTTGGAGGGGACGGGGGGGGGGGGGGCAGAAGTTCTCAATGAGTGAATTATATAACTATCGTTATAATTATCGTTAACATTATCGTTAACTTTATCGTTATAATTATCGTTAACTTTATCATCTTTTGACTTTTTGTGTAAAATGATCACATGAGATGAACAGGAGGTAAGTAAAGCTACTTTGGTAATGTATAGCGTACTGACATGTATAGTGTACTGACATGTATAGTGTACTGACATGTATAGTGTACTGACATGTATAGTGTACTGACATGTATAGTGTACTGACATGTATAGTGTACTGACATGTATAGTGTACTGTCATGTATAGTGTACTGACATGTATAGTGTACTGACATGTATAGTGTACTGTCTGTATAGTGTACTGTCTGTATAGTGTACCTATAGTGTACTGTCGTGTACCTATAGTGTACTGTCGTGTACCTATAGTGTACTGTCGTGTACCTATAGTGTACTGTCGTGTACCTACAGTGTACTGTCATGTACCTATAGTGTACTATCATGTACCTATAGTGTACTGTCGTGTACCTATAGTGTACTGTCGTGTACCTATAGTGTACTGTCGTGTACCTATACTGTACTGTCGTGTACCTATAGTGTACTGTCGTGTACCTATAGTGTACTATCATGTACCTATAGTGTACTATCATGTACCTATAGTGTACTGTCGTGTACCTATAGTGTACTGGCGTGTACCTATAGTGTACTATCATGTACCTATAGTGTACTGTCGTGTACCTACAGTGTACTGTCGTGTACCTACAGTGTACTATCGTGTACCTACAGTGTACTGTCGTGTACCTATAGTGTACTGTCGTGTACCTACAGTGTACTGTCGTGTACCTACAGTGTACTATCGTGTACCTATAGTGTACTGTCGTGTACCTACAGTGTACTGTCGTGTACCTATAGTGTACTGTCGTGTACCTACAGTGTACTGTCGTGTACCTACAGTGTACTATCGTGTACCTATAGTGTACTGTCGTGTACCTACAGTGTACTGTCGTGTACCTACAGTGTACTGTCGTGTACCTACAGTGTACTCTCGTGTACCTATAGTGTACTGTCGTGTACCTACAGTGTACTATCGTGTACCTACAGTGTACTGTCGTGTACCTACAGTGTACTATCGTGTACCTACAGTGTACTATCGTGTACCTACAGTGTACTGTCGTGTACCTACAGTGTACTGTCGTGTACCTACAGTGTACTGTCGTGTACCTATAGTGTACTGTCGTGTACCTACAGTGTACTGTCGTGTACCTATAGTGTACTGTCGTGTACCTATAGTGTACTGTCGTGTACCTATAGTGTACTGTCGTGTACCTACAGTGTACTGTCGTGTACCTACAGTGTACTATCGTGTACCTACAGTGTACTATCGTGTACCTACAGTGTACTGTCGTGTACCTATAGTGTACTGTCGTGTGTACATCTCTTCACTATTCCTATAGTGTGGGTGATAGTTGTGGGGAAATAATATATAAAATATCACTCGTGTGGTTCCAATTTCAAAAACAAGAAGATTATCCCCCACAAGAAGGGGAAGAGGCGGGGGGGGCATATTTCTAAATTGTAAATATGTAACAGCTAGATGTAGTATCTAGATGTTACATCTAGATACTTGTTTAGTATCTAGATGTTACATCTAGATACTACCTCTACTCTGACACTTCATTTTTCCACATTAGTGTTTGTTTGAAATGATGTTAAAGAAAATTTATAAAATGTTAATCCAGGAAGAATAAAACCTACAGCGGCCACCTCTGTTTATGAAGACACTTTCTTAGGTACAGCCAAATAAAGTGTTTCTTTAGTGATTCAGTGTCACGTTACTAGTTTCACATGTCCAGAGGTTAAGTTTACTACTAGTGCTTGTAGATATTTTATAATTGGTCTGGGTAGGTACACGGGGACAATTTTTTATAATTTTGAAAAAATAGAAGGAAATTAGAAAAGAGAGATTTGTGAAATTAAGATGTTGCTGAAACTCTTTCTTTGATAGTAGACAGTCACCACATCAATGCTATTAAACTTTTGAAATTATTTCACTGATCAAATTAAGAATGTAGCTCTTTACCTAATTTCATATGCAAATTGAGAGAAACTGTGTTTCTCTTCCAATAGATCTATCCTAATAATGTACATTGTTTCTAATTGTTTCAGTTATTATTATGTATGAGGTAGGACGGTAAATTCTGAATTATCGGACAATTCCATAGAAGAAAAAATCTGCAATAATTAAAGTAAAAGTTAAATTACAATTAGTATATATTTTGTGGAACTGTGTAACAATTCGAAACTTACCCTACATATAGAGTAAATTTTCAATAGTTGTTTTGTTTACAATAGTTGTTTTGTTTACAATAGTTGTCTTGTTTACAATAGTTGTCTTGTTTACAATAGTTGTTTTGTTTACAATAGTTGTTTTGTTTGCAATAGTTGTTTTGTTTACAATAGTTGTTTTGTTTACAATAGTTGTTTTGTTTACAATAGTTGTTTTGTTTGTAATAGTTGTTTCTTTACAATAGTTGTTTTGTTTGCAATAGTTGTTTTGTTTACAATAGTTGTTTTGTTTATAATAGTTGTTTTGTTTGTAATAGTTGTTTTGTTTACAATAGTTCTTTTGTTTGCAATAGTTGTTTTGTTTACAATAGTTGTTTTGTTTGCAATAGTTGTTTTGTTTACAATAGTTGTTTTGTTTACAATAGTTGTTTTGTTTGCAATAGTTGTTTTGTTTGCAATAGTTGTTTTGTTTACAATAGTTGTTTTGTTTACAATAGTTGTTTTGTTTGCAATAGTTGTTTTGTTTGCAATAGTTGTTTTGTTTGCAATAGTTGTTTTGTTTACAATAGTTGTTTTGTTTGCAATAGTTGTTTTGTTTACAATAGTTGTTTTGTTTACAATAGTTCTTTTGTTTGCAATAGTTGTTTTGTTTGCAATAGTTGTTTTGTTTACAATAGTTGTTTTGTTTACAATAGTTGTTTTGTTTGCAATAGTTGTTTTGTTTACAATAGTTGTTTTGTTTTATTTAATTTTTAAGGTTTGCCTGAAAAGAGAAAACTTAAATAGGGCGCAGAAAAAGTATCCTACTTTATTCCTTTCCTACTTTATTCCTTTCCTACTTTATTCCTTTCCTACTTTATTCCTTTCTTACTATATTCCTTTCTTACTATATTCCTTTCTTACTTTATTCCTTTCTTACTTTATTCCTTTCTTACTTTATTCCTTTCTTACTATATTCCTTTCTTACTATATTCCTTTCTTACTTTATTCCTTTCTTACTTTATTCCTTTCTCACTTTATTCATTTCTTACTTTATTCCTTTCTTACTTTATTCCTTTCCTACTTTATTCCTTTCTTACTTTATTCCTTTCTTACTTTATTCCTTTCTTACTTTATTCCTTTCTTACTATATTCCTTTCTTACTTTATTCCTTTCTTACTTTATTCCTTTCCTACTTTATTCCTTTCTTACTTTATTCCTTTCTTACTTTATTCCTTTCTTACTATATTCCTTTCTTACTTTATTCCTTTCTTACTTTATTCCTTTCTTCATACAATTTTTATTTTAAAATAATACAAAAATAGTAGAAATGTGAGTATCATTCAACTAATCAATTGTACATCAATATTTACATTATTTTTCTGCACTATTCAGTTTGTTCTATTTCTAAACACTTTGCCAAAGTGCACCATAGCCTATGAAGTGCACACTATAGCGAGTAAGTTGAGTGGTTTACTCACCCAAGTGCACCACAGAGTGGTTTATTCACCCGAGTGCACCACACAGAGTGGTTTACTCACCCGAGTGCACCACACAGAGTGGTTTACTCACCCAAGTGCACCACACAGAGTGGTTTACTCACCCAAGTGCACCACACAGAGTGGTTTACTCACCCAAGTGCACCACAGAGTGGTTTATTCACCCGAGTGCACCACACAGAGTGGGGTACTCACCCGAGTGCACCACACAGAGTGGTTTACTCACCCAAGTGCACCACACAGAGTGGTTTACTCACCCAAGTGCACCACAGAGTGGTTTACTCACCCAAGTGCACCATATTGTCTGAGTTTGTCTCTTCCTTGGTGGCGATGGTAGCTCCAGAAGTCAAACCATCTAACAGTAGCAGGTGGAAAGACAACAACAAAAACTTAGCAGAGGGAAAACTGGAGTGTTTGGAGACTGCAGACATGTTTGACAGTCCTGTACACTAGTGCGGTATTCATTGGAGAGGAGGGCACCTTACGGGATATCCTGAGACATTTCTAGAGCCACAATAGAGCTACACTGGGCACTGGCACACGCTAGAACACTGTTAGGATAAATCCTATGGAGCATCACTCTGGGGAAGGGGAAACAGTCACTAGACTCTCTCGCTACAACTCTCTTAGCGAGGAGAGGTTCAGAGCGACATCTAGCGGTGAGGCAGCTCTCTGCACACCATTGTACCTGTCAAAGGCTTACCTTCCTATTTCCCTAATACATTAGAGATACACTCAGTGGATTGGAATAGACATTATTATTATTAGGAAATAGCAATGGTGAATAGACCAAAGATCCGCAGTGCTCTCTCTCTCTCTCTTTGAGAGCACTGCTCTCTAAGGGACTCTCCTCCCCATGAGGGGGAAGGGGGTAAGAGTAAAGGGGCAGTCGCAGCCCCCTTATTCGCACTGGAAATAAATTTAATTTGTTTTTACTGCTAAATGTTTATTGAGTAAAACTGTGAGAGTGTAATTGCCTGAAATGGGATGTGACAGTCTGCGGTCTACTACTAAATCCTTTGTACCACTACTAAGTCCTTTGTACCACTACTAAGTCCTATTGAGTCCTTTGTACCACTACTAAGTCACTTGTACCACTACTAAGTCACTTGTACCACCACTAAGTCACTTGTACCTCTACTATGTCACTTGTACCACTGCTAAGTCCTTTGTACCACTACAAAGTCACTTGTACCACTACTAAGTCACTTGTACCACTACTAAGTCACTTGTACCACTACTAAGTCACTTGTACCACTACTAAGGCTCTTGTACCACTACTAAGTCACTTGTACCACTACTAAGTCACTTGTACCACTACTAAGTCACTTGTACCACTACAAAGTCACTTGTACCACTACTAAGTCACTTGTACCACCACTAAGTCACTTGTACCACCACTAAGTCACTCGCACCACCACTAAGTCACTTGTACCACTACTAAGTCACTTGTACCACTACTAAGTCACTTGTACCACCAATAAGTCATTTGTACCACTACTAAGTCACTTGTACCACTACTAAGTCACTTGTACCACTACTAAGTCACTTGTACCACTACTAAGTCACTTGTACCACTACTAAGTCACTTGTACCACCACTAAGTCATTTGTACCACTACTAAGTCACTTGTACCACTACAAAGTCACTTGTACCACTACTAAGTCACTTGTACCACTACTAAGTCACTTGTACCACTACTAAGTCACTTGTACCACTACTAAGGCTCTTGTACCACTACTAAGTCACTTGTACCACTACTAAGTCACTTGTACCACTACTAAGTCACTTGTACCACTACAAAGTCACTTGTACCACTACTAAGTCACTTGTACCACCACTAAGTCACTTGTACCACCACTAAGTCACTCGCACCACCACTAAGTCACTTGTACCACTACTAAGTCACTTGTACCAATAATAAGTCATTTGTACCACTACTAAGTCACTTGTACCACTACTAAGTCACTTGTACCACTACTAAGTCACTTGTACCACTACTAAGTCACTTGTACCACTACTAAGTCACTTGTACCACCACTAAGTCATTTGTACCACTACTAAGTCACTTGTACCACTACTAAGTCACTTGTACCACCACTAAGTCACTTGTACCACTACTAAGTCACTTGTACCACTATTAAGTCACTTGTACCACTATTAAGTCACTTGTACCACTACTAAGTCACTGGTAGCAGTAACAGTTACAATTTTCTTATTTACTTTTTGATATATAAAGTATACTATTTAAAGTTATACACAAAAATGTAGAAAAACAAATAAAAGTCCTACTTAAAACAAATTAATTTTTTTACTACTTTAATCAATGAGGCTCGCGTTCTTTATCATTTTTCTGCAAATGCCATGGACTTTTATAGCATATATTTAATTTTATATGATTTTAAAGAATTTAATTATCCGAACTCTACAATAGCCATACACTTCAGACTCGCAAATTTTACTTTAAAGAAAATGAATGTACACCATTTGTTATGAATGTCAACCATTTGTTATGAATGTACACACAGAGAAAGGATTAGTTGAATCAAATCATATTTGATTTGTTTTGACTAAATTTTATGGTTTATCTGTGCGCCTACCTACGTGGTGAGTTGCAGGTACTATTTAAAATGAGTTAAATTGACGTTGGTTAAAACAACACATATGTGAGTTGATTATTTTTAATTCCCGATGGTCACAACAACTACCTGTGATAGACAAAACTGCTCGTGATGGTTGAACCAATTATATGTAATGGTTAAAACAACTACGGAACAAGGTTACATCAACTACTTGTGTATGTTTCTCCAATCACTCCTATGTGTTATACCAACTACTCGTTTAGGCTATACCAACTACTCGTGTAGGTTATACCAACTACTCGTGTAGGTTATACCCACTGCTTGTGTAGGTTATACCAACTACTCGTGTAAGTTATACCAACTACTCGTGTAGGTTATACCAACTACTCGTGTAGGTTACATTAACTACTCGTATAGGTGATATCAACTACTCATGTAGGTTATATCAACTACTCGGTTAGGTTATATCAACTACTCGTGTTGGTTATATCAACTACTCGTGTAGGTTATACCCACTGCTTGTGTAGGTTATACCAACTACTCGTGTAGGTTATACTAACTACTCGTGTAGGTTATACCAACTACTCGTGTAGGTTATACCAACTACTCGTGTAGGTTACATTAACTACTCGTATAGGTGATATCAAATACTCGTGTAGGTTATATCAACTACTCGGTTAGGTTATATTAACTACTCGTGTTGGTTATATCAACTACTCGTGAAGGTTATATCATCTTCTCATGTTGGTTATATCAACTACTTGTAAACTAAGTAAATGTATATCAACTATTATAGTGTAGGTTGAAAAATCGGTCTGGTTAGCAGTAGCCAGACTTTTTACAAGACTTTTTCAGTCACTATATTTACTCTATTAAATTATAATCTCGAGTTAGGTCCCGGTATCAATTAGATTAGACTATTTATTTTCTAGGACCAAATCTAACATGTTCACATTTATTTTCTACTTTTGCTTCTGTGATATGCATACTATTTTAATTTTAAAAAATAATTGATCACCTAGACCTATCCTTGCTTTTTGAAATGTTTTCGATCCTATGAATTGATATATGGTTATCAGTTGTAAATTAATAGATTAGATTGAATAAGTAATCTCATCAGGTCAGTTTATAAATAAGTAGTTAGATGACATAAATAACTTTACGTAGTGATAAATAGGTACGCTAGATGAATTAATTAACCAGGCTAGATTACAAAAGTTGATAAATCTTTGATATGCTGCAATTGTACTATAACTTAATGAATAATAAATTAATGATAAAGCCTTTATCTTCTAAACCATATTTTAGTGCAATTCATCTTACTCATAGGCACTGATATTGAAATATGCTAATAGAATTACCAAGGTCAAATTGAAAACGAAATATAAAACATTTAAGTTTTAGATTTATTATTTAGAAGTTTAATTTGAATTCTCGTCACTTTCTTTCACGACTGTAGGTTGCCAATTCCTGAAATAAGAGATTCGTATATTAATATATATTGAATAGAAATTCACAGTATCGTTCATATACATTATCAATAACATCACCTACTCTTTTTCCTTTTTAGTGAGGCAGCATAGCTCCCAATTTTAATCGAATTGTGCACTTTATGATAAAAGCACCAAACTGGGCAGGCATCTTATATGATATATAACAAATATTTTTGGATATACGGCCATCTCAAATTTGCTTCCTAACGACTGTTACAGCCATTTTACAAAATGGTCGTAGAGCAGATATTTCCTGTGATGGTGTACCGTGAAGAGTGTCAAGTGAGTAATTTACCTTACCTATATTTAAAATAAACTACGTAATATTTAATATTTTAAAGTTTATAGAAATGTTGTAGGGATTATATAACGTTATAATACGTTAGCTACTTATATTTGTGAATTATATATTCATAATCTGCAAAATATTATTTTTGTCGAATTACACGTAGGTATCATAAGAAACACTCTGAGACCTAAAGTATAGAAATTAAAAACTAATTGTATACACACATTACCTTTAGATAATAGTAAATAGTACATATTTTGTAAAAAAACAAAACTATTTTTACATGTTCAGAACATGTACAGAAAAGTGAGTGTGTCTCCGCTCTGGAGTATGAGGTGCCAGTGTATAACCGAGTTGCTTGCAAATAGGTAGCATGCAACGCCATAAAAAGTGAGTTTCATTCTTGCTATTCTTGTTAAAACAGTTTTATTAAAAAAAAATATTACCTATTCTTTTGTAAATTAATGAGATTTTCTGATTGTTAAATAATTGCATGTACAAATTAGGTACCTATTGTGTCTTTTTTTCAATAACCGTGAAGTAGGTACATACTAGCTGCTACCTAATAATTGCAGTTACTTTTGTTTATTTTTCCTAATATATTCGATTACGTTCAGCATCAATAAATAGAGAATGTGAAAAATGTTGCACTAAACTATAATATTACTTAATGTCGTTCATTCAATTTTTCACTAGGTTTACCTAGAATTTTTCAATAGATCTAATTATCGCTGACATGAATTCGTTAATATTTTACCAAACTTATTATTAATTAGGTATAATATATCGAGTATATTATACCAATGTATAATATATCGAGTATAGTATACCTATTATACCCCCCGCAATATTTGGGCACTCACACTGCTGGAAAAATCAATTAGAGTTTTTCAAAGGTCAGATTGTTTCTTGATCATTGTGAAAAGTACTATACTAGTGTCAAAATATTGTGACGTTTTCTTAGGTACTATACTAGATAGAAGAATCCCGCCGAATGGTTCTTAATCTTAAGCATGATCAAACCCGAGGGTTCGGTGAGTAATTTTTAGGGGTTCGGAGTTTGGGTTCACCATTTTTTATGTGAATTTCATGTTTTGTTCTTTGTACACAGATTTACATTTCTTGTGCAATTTACTACAAAGGGTTTAAGTAATATTGTTTTCAGTTAGACAGGCTGACTCAAAAACAAATAAATGCACGCTACTTTTATAATTCACTTGGTGGAGATAAAAAATTATAGAATTTTACTAGCCTATTACTCTCTAGCTCAGTGGTTTTTACCATTGATGGAGGTCCTGAACCCGAAAAAATCAATTTATGCATTCAATATGAAGTGCCTATCGTGTCCTAACAGAAATTGGAACAAATTTTAAATAATCTTTCATTTTACAGATTCAAGTTAGTTGACTCTGAACAACGTAATTCAATGCCATCTCATCCGGTTCCAACCGATTGGAGCCTTTGTCTAATATGTCAAGAAGACACAAAAGAAAAGTTAATTCGTCCCTCACAGTCTAAACGAACGGATGTCGGGAGCGGATACAGTTCAATTACAGAAATTTTAATAAAATTTGATGAACTGAATGAACTTCCCCGTACTCTTCAACTGAATCGTCTGGATGAAGGCAACGGAATTGAGACAGCCATGATCACTAACAGTGCTGGTTATCATGAAACTTGTCGACTAAAATACAATCGAACTAAATTACATAGAGCTCAAAAACGGATCCGTGCTCCTGCTGATAAAAATCAAAATAGTTCTGAATCCAAACGCACCAGGGCACTTTCATTAAGCACAGATAGTTCAAGGGTTTCGTCCCGCTTCTTTTGTGAACTACCTGAAGGCTCTGAGTTACTCCACGAGGCAACAACCTTCACAATAGACAGACATGTTAGAGATTGTGCAACAATTCTTGAAGATAATATTCTTATTGGAAAGTTAAGTGCAGGTGATTTGGTTGCTCTGGAAGCAAAATATCATGCTATATGTTTATCAGGTTTATACAATCGTGCTAGGAGTGCCAGACATTCAGAAGGATCTGGAGAATGTGAGTCAGACCAACAATTGTCAAGAGTAGCTTTTGCTGAGCTTGTAATTTTTATTGAAGAAATCAAACAGAATGAAGAAACCGCTTCTGTATTCAAGTTAGCTGAACTGTCTCAACTTTACGAGTCAAGAATGAAACAAATATGTACTTCCATGAATACAAGAGTGCATTCAACGCGCCTCAAACAAAAACTCCAAGCACATTTTCCGGACATGCAAGCGTACAACAAAGGGAGAGAAATTCTTCTGACATTCCGAGAAGACGTAGGCGTTGCTATTGCTAAAGCATGTGAAATGGACAAAAGAAAACGATGCACTCCATCTGGCGCATGCTGCAAGAGTTGTTCGTCGTCATATTCTGGGAGAATCTAAACCTTTCAACGGATTTTCAAAAAATTGCCAACAGGAATCTGTCTCCCCATTACTACTTAGCCTTGTCAGTATGATTTTAGAGGGACCAAATATAAAGAACCAGATGACCCACACAAACACTGCAGCCGTTACTATTGCTCAATTGTTAAAATTTAACAGCGTAAAACACCATCGTATGCAAAACACTACAGTATCATCAACTGTAAAGCACAGTCCTGCGCAAGAAACTCCTGTTCCTATATATGTTGGACTGATGTTGCACGCTCACACGCGAAAGAGAGAACTGGTTGACAGAATGTCACATCTTGGTATAAGTTTCTTATGATCGTGTTCTTCGTCTCACAGCCCAGATGGGTAATAGTGTTTGTGAACAGTTTCACATGGAGCAAGTGGTTTGTCCACCAAAGATGCGTGGAAAAGTGTTTACAACTGCCGCAGTAGATAATATAGACCACAATCTTGGGTCAACAACAGCCAAATCCTCGTTTCATGGAACTAGTATTTCATTAATACAACATCCTAGATTCACTGGAGAAGGTATAGATCGAAGTGTACTATATTCAAATGGATATAAAAGTTCTTCAATGTCCATTCGTCCTCTGCCACGACACTACACCAAAGTATCTCCTGTAGCCAGTAGTATCAAGAATGTAAATTTACCTGGTACTATAGTAGCTTCACTTCAGAGAGAGACAAAAGAGCATACTAAAGATGAATATCTGTGGCTACGCAATGTCAGAAATGTTTTAAGCTCTGATGTTGAAGGAGATAAGAATTTATCATGGGCCGCGTTTCATGCCAGTCGCCAGTCAGCAGAAATTAGACCTATCTGTATCACTGGTTTGCTTCCCATGTTTCAAGAAAATGCCCACACCATAGCCATGATCTGTCACTCAATAGATGTCGTCAAGAGTACTATTACTCACCTGAATTCAGAACAAACACCGGTGATCACGTTTGATCAGCCACTATTTGTTATGGCAAAGCTAATTCAGTGGAAGTGGCCTGAAAAATATGGAGAAGATAAAGTAGTTGTAATGTTTGGTGGACTTCACATTGAAATGGCAGCTCTAAAAACACTGGGAGATTGACTGGATGGGAGTGGTTGGGTACAGGCCTTAGTACAAGCTGAAATCACCACATATGGCACAGCCGAGTCATTCTTGCGAGCATCACATGTTACCAGAACGAGAATAGCTCACCAGATAACTGCTGCTGCTCTATATATTCTACAATATCAAGCTTATGAAAATTATATCAAAAGAGATCATAATGACGGCGATGATGGACTTCAATTTCATGAATGGTGTCACAAAAGAGGAGAAGAAATTCCACAGTTCAAGTACTGGTCAATTGTTTTGGAATTAGAATTGTTGGTACTTGTATTTATACGTTCTCTTCGACAATCATCGTTCACTATGTATCTTGATGCTCTATCAGAATTGGCCTGTTGGTTTCATGCCGTGGATCACACGAACTATGCCAGATGGATCCCTGTACACTTGGAAGACATGACCGAACTTACTGAAAGACATCCTGAAGTGGCAAGAAAATTCGAAGAAGGTAGTTTCACAGTACAGAAGTCAAAGAGGAAATTCTCCTCAATAGCCATTGACCAAGCGCATGAGCAAAACAATGCCTGTATCAAAGGAGATGGTGGTGCAGTTGGTCTCACCGATAATCCAGCAGCATTAAGGCGTTGGATGATTGCTGGACCAGAAGTAGCCAGTGTCATTGAGGAATTTCAATTTTTAAGCGACACTGGAATGCAAGATAACATACGTCACCATGACCAGACGCCTAGTGTTCAAAATGTGTTCAGTAAGGAAGTCCGTTCACTTGTCAAAGTTATGGAGGAACTGGGGAATCCTTTTGAAGAAGACAGCCAAGATATTATCGCCCTAGATACAAAAGAAATTGTTAGTAATGACGCAATTTCAGTTGTACAGAAAGTAAAAGAAATAAGTCATAACAAATTTAAAGAATTCACTGATACTCGAATTATTCAAAAGTCCACGCCATTTGATACAGTAATCCACCGCCATAAACTCAAGGTTTTCAAGAGTTTGCCATTTTAAGAGTTTGTCTGTCTGAAAAAACAATGCTCAACTCTTTTCACGTCTCTATATAAGTTGTCAGACAAGAGATGGTAACCTGAATGAGTTCTTTCGTCATGAAAATCAAGCATTTCCACCATCACTATCAGATGGAGGTAGTCTCCGAATAGGTACAAAAAGTGATCTGCTTGTATGTTTTGAAGACCTTTCAAACGAACTATCAGGACTTCCAAACACAACTTGTATGATCTTGGATGGAGCAACTATAGTGCATATGTTGAGGCCCGGTTCGTGCAAAAATTTCAGGGAATATGCGCAAGAGATATTTATTCCTTATATATGTACAAAGTTATGTTCCATTTCACGACTGGACCTAGTATGGGACACTTACATCCCAGATTCACTTAAATCCTATACAAGGAAAAAGCGTGGAAAAGGTCTAAGAAGGAATGTCGTAGGAGAAGGAGCTATGCCCCGCAACTGGCATAATTTTCTCAGAGTAGATTCAAATAAGACCCAACTGTTCAAGTACCTGTCAGACGCTTTACTGGAGTCATTTACCATGGAAGACAAACAACTTGTTATCACCGATAAAAATAATGTCCTATACAATCTTCCCCTATTAGATAGGTCTTCTTTATCGCCATGCTCCCACGAGGAAGCCGATACAAGAATGTTGCTTCATGCTTTTCATGCTGCTCGTCATGGTCAGCAAAGAATAATGATTAGAACAGTGGACACAGATGTTGTTGTATTGGCTATCTCTATTGTACACAATTTGCCGTTGGACAGTGAATTATGGATCTCATTTGGAACTGGGAATGGGTACAGATACTTGGCAGCTCATGAAATTGCGAAAGGATTAGGGCCAGAAAGAACACAATCACTTCCTATGTTCTATTCCTTGACAGGATGTGACACTGTTCAAGTTTTTCAGGTCATGGGAAAAAATCTGCGTGTGCTGTTTGGAACGTAATGCCCGAGTTGACAGAAGCTCTTCTAACGTTATCCTTCAAACCAATTGACATAACAGAAGAGGTCCAAAACATTATTGAGAGATTTGTCATACTCCTATATGACAGAACAAGCACTTGCACAAGCATTAACACTGCACGCAAAAAACTGTTCTCCAAGAAGAACAATGTGGAACTAATTCCTCCAAGCAAGGATGCTCTGGAAGAGCATATGAAGAGGGCTGCCTATCAGGGAGGACATGTTTGGGGTCAAATTCTGATCCCAGTACCAGAACTGCCGCCAGCAACCAGTTGGGGATGGAATAAGAATGTTGAAGGAGTGTATGAACCAAAGTGGACAAAATTACCCCAAGCTTCACACACTTGCCGCGAGCTTCTTTCATGTAAATGTAAAAAAGGTTGCATGAAGAGGTGTAAGTGCAGAAATGCTGCACTTGAGTGTACTGCTCTTTGCGAATGTGAAGGAGAGTGTAGCCAGAATATTTAATAAAGGAATTGCTCTCTATATGTAAACAGCAGATTGATATCCAATAATAACAATGTATGATATTTCAGGAAATTTACCTAATTGTGTTCTTAATTTTATATATGTTTTCACATTATTTGATATCTTGAGCATAATGGTAAAATATATGTTTTATAAAATTTGATATGGACTTTTTATTTGACTTCAAGAACAAATGAAATCATTTCAGGATTATTTTAATTACAAATTTACCTTATGAAAATGTGGTGTTGAGAGCATCACTGTAGCATTTTCGTAGCCATTTTGTAAAATGGCTGCCACGGTCCTTATGGAATAAAATTGAGATGGCCGTATATCCAAATTTGATCAAAATGTGTTTATCTACAAGTGTGCCAAATTTGGTGCTTTTATCACAAAGTGCACAATAGTTTATCTATGCGGCTGCACTATTTGTGATGAGATAGCGACAGCTTCGATATTCTTCTTTTGTCTGGAATCCCTAAAAGCATATGAAAAAGTAAGAGCTAATCATATTGTAAATACATATTTAGAAATCATCTAATATTTTCAAATACTTACTTTGACCTAGCATAATTGTTCCTGAACCATTCAAAGGAATTGAAGAGGACTCCGATAGTTGATGACGTTGATCTACTTCATCAATTCTTCATCAAGACCTGAAAGTAGATTCAGAAAATATAGAAAACCATATATTAATAAAGAAATGAAAAGAATTATTAACTGAGAATTCTTTCATATAGGTAAATTATTTATATAAAATGTTAAACTAATTATAAATCTTCAGATGCAGTATAAATTTAGCTCTAATAAATGCAATAGATTTTTCTAGCTAATCCTCATAATTTTGTTCATTATACACTCATAATGTAGACTTTAATTAAATACCAAGAAAGTATAATATATCAAAAGGCTCACCTCTGGTTGGAGTTCTCCCTGCTAAATCCCTGGACGGTGTTCTCCTCCGACTACCTCCCTGGATGGAGTTCTCCCAGTCATAGAAAACTAGGGTCAAGTAGGTAAATTGCGGCACTTTAACTAACTGTGGTCTCTTATCTCAGAAACATTAATAACCATCATGGCTTCAAGGCACTCGTGAAATAAATAGAACCTATCATAAATTGAGCTTAAATTATGATGTTCAACAATTCAGTATATTGCTAAACTAATTTCAGAATGATTTTGAGACTCTCTTAATAGGGTCACAATTAGAAATTAAAGAACCGAATTTGGCTGTGTAACCCTACCTATAGGTACACCAACTAGTTTTAAAATATATAGATTATCAGACCACTTTACTTAAGATACTAGGATAAGTTCCGAAATATCGGACGGCTCCACATTTTCAGTCGCGTAAGAAAAACTATATCAAATTAACTTTTATTTTAATTAGCTATTAGGTAGCTATATACTATATTTCATACGTGACCGAAAATTTGAAATCGCCAGATAATTTGGAACTTACCCTATTCTGAGGACAGCGCAGTAACTGCCTAGCCTATGTAGAAGGGGTGTGGGTCATAAGCCCCCCCGGTCATGAGCCCCTCCGGTCATATGAGCCCCCCTAGGTCATAAGCCCTCCCGGTCAAGAGCCCCCCCGGTCATGAGCCCCCCTGTTTTTAAATCCTTATTTACCTATACTATTTAATCCTTATTGACACTTTTGTAGTTCATTACTGAATAGACATAAAATATATGTATATCGGGGGGCGTGCCGCCCCCGAACCCCCCTGCCAGATCATTAAACAATCATGAAGTGTGCAGTACAACAAACTAGCGGATACAACAAACTACATTAGTAACTCTCAGTTATTTCTATCTAGGTAATTCTTCATTTGTTTAACTAGGTAAATAAGAATTAAAAAAACAGGGAGGGGGGGCTCGTGACCGGGGGGGCTCATGACCTAGGGGGGCTCATGACCGGGGGGGGGGTCGTGACCGGGGGGGCTCATGACCGGGAGGGCTCTTGACCGTACCCCATGTAGAAGGTATTGACACTAAAAAAAAACAGCTATGTAGGTATGATGCTTAAATAAGTTAACATATAATAATTTAGGAAAATTAGTTTGGATATCAGTTTACAAACTGGAAGGCAGTAATCAAAATTTATTATTATAAAAGTTATATACTGATAATCAGCTCTTCAAATAACTACCTATATAAAGCCACCAAACTATCAATCACCAATATTTTAGAATATTTAGGCAGACATTTATCAATTTATTAATGGAATTAATTAATAATCGATTAGTGCATATAACGCTATTGTTTGCACTTAAACTAAAATGGTATTGAGGAGCGTTCACATTCAACACGTAACACACTTGAAACAAGATTTGAACTGTAAAGTATCAACCGATTAATTGGCTTTGAGGAAAGCATAAGTTGCCACATACTCATTTGATTTAACTCACACATAAACTTAAAAAAAAGTAGCACTAACTCTCATAGTAAGTTAATTTATACACCAGATAAATAAGATTAACAGTCTTTGTGGGTTACATTATCACACTATGTCATAGTTGTTTTAACTCACACCTAAACTTACAAAAAAGTAGCGCCAACTCTCATAGTAAGTTAATTCATACACTGCAGAATACACTGGATTAACAGTCTTTGTGGGTTACTATAACACACTATGTCATAGTTGATTTAACTCGCACCTAAACTCAAAAAAGTAGCGTCAACTCTCATAGTAAGTTAATTCTTACACCAGATACATTGAATTGACAATATTTGTGAGTTACTTCAACACACTATGTCCTAGTTGTTTTAACATATGTTCAAACTCCCAAAATGTAACTCCAACTCTCATAGTAAGTTGATTCAATCCATAAAATGATTTGAATTAACTATGTTTGGTGACACACACGTCATCGTTGTTTTGACACACATGAAAACATGAATATAGTCAAACCAACTCACGTAATAAATTGATTCAAAGCATAAATTGTTGACCCATTAAATATGAGTAAACTTTTTTCTCTGTGTACACCATTTGTTATGAATGTCAACCATTTGTTATGAATGTACACCATTTGTTATGAATGTCAACCATTTGTTATGAATGTACACCATTTGTTATGAATGTCAACCATTTGTTATGAATGTCAACCATTTGTTATGAATGTCAACCATTTGTTATGAATGTCAACCATTTGTTATGAATGTCAACCATTTGTTATAAATGTCAACCATTTGTTATGAATGTCAACCATTTGTTATGAATGTCAACCATTTGTTATGAATGTCAACCATTTGTTATGAACATCAACCAGTTACGTATAATCAATGCAATAATTAAAGGTATAAAATAGTAGAAACTTATTATAGAAATGTATCGTTCATAATCTTCATGGAATAATCTGCAGCCTCCACGAATACCGTCCAGTTCCACCGAACATGCATTGTTTGTTTGAAGAATTAAAATTGGAAACCAAAACAAAGAGGGTACAATCTTTTTCTGCAACGTCATATTAGTGTTTCGTAAAATAGCAGTAACCTACACCGAGTATAAAAGTATAAAAGTATATAAAACTATATATACTAAACCGAATTTCATGCGGTTTGCAAATTAATGATCCTAGACCTCTGATCTATAATATGTAATAAACAATTTTTTCTAGGATCCTGGAGAGGACCTACTGTAATTTGAGCGTTAATTTTAGCAATTAAATTCATCACTGCTCAATTAAAATAGTTACCCACTTTAAATTTTCTATGATATTTTCTCTTATTCCTTTTCAAGGAGTAACTATTCTAAATAAATTCTAAATGTTAAAATTAAAAACATTGTAAAGCAGATTAGAAGAATATTGAAATTTTAATTATAATTTTTACTTCAATAATAATTGACAAATTTAAATTAAATGAATTATAGTTGAATTGGATTAAAAGTTAATTTTGAATTAATTAATTTGATATTAAGTTTTAAATTATAGAATTAGAAATATTTGAATTAGAATAGATTAAAAATTAGAATTGACCACTACTTACAATGTAATAATTGTAATTTAATTGAAATTACATTGTCCATTACATTATTCAATGTGTAGCTGTTACCAAGAACAACAAAGTGTAACTCTAGAGGCTACTGGCCCTTCATCTAGACTTACCTGAGACTTACCTGATATTGTAAAGCAGTCTCATGTCACAGTACACTGTGAAGTGCACGGTACACTGTGAAGTGCACGGTACACTGTGAAGTGCACGGTTCACTGTGAAGTGCACGGTACACTGTGAAGTGCACGGTACACAGTCTTGTCAAGGTACACCAGTCGCATGCACTAGGACTAGAACAACTCATTATTTATATATAGGAGGAGAAATAATAAGAAAAGAAGGTGATGGAATTAAGATTGATGAATGAGTCAATAAGAAAATTTAAATGTATGCGATATTTGAATAGAAAGAAAAGAAAAATAGTTTGAAATGAGCCGGAACAATATTAGGAGATGCAAAAGGTGCAGAAGGAGAGAGGTATGGAAAGAGGAATGCCTTTGGAGAGAAGAGTAACAGCAATGGAAAGAAATGTGGTAAATGATAGACAGATTGGGAAGAGAAAGAGTAAATAATATGGCGAGGGAGAGAAGATGGAGGGAAATATACCAGACAGATGAAAATAGAGTTATTGAGGTGTGGGGTGAAGAAAGAGAAGAGTCTATGCGATGCAGAGAAGAGGGGGTATGAATGCAGTGATGAAGGTTAGAGAGAGAGGGGTCAGGGGTGTAGAGTCTGAGGGTGGTGAAGGATGTGGAGGAGTGGATGGAGGAAGTGAGATTTGAAAAGGAGGATGTGCAAAAAAAAAACGAAAAAATCATAAGTGGAAGGCAGTCAATGGCCAGATGAAATGAATAGAAATTTATAAGTTCTTGGGATGAGTGGTGAGTGTAGCGTGAATGGTGACAAAATATAATGAGATGAGGATAGTGGTGCACTGGTGTGACTGGTAATGGATGGAAGAAGTCGAAAACTGTCATGATTACCAAGGAAAGGAGAGAAACGGTGGTGTCTCAACACTGACCCATTGGTATTGCAAATGTGAGATACAAGGTGTTTATGGGTGTGTTGAAAGAGAGAGCGGTGGTAAAAATATTGCATGATGTTAAAATGGGGTGATGGCAACCGGGTTTCAAGGAAGAGAGCAGAATTTAATTTTGTGTTATTATGTGGAGAAATGATATGCAATGATAGAGAAGCCAGTGATAGATAGTGTGGATAGGCAGGCTTTGATTGAGTAATTTAAATAGAGTAAGTGTGATCTGAGGAAGAGGATTGGACTGAAATATGGAGAGAGGGGGCAAAGATGGGAGAAGTGGAGTGTAGAAGTGGTGTTTGGCAGGGGTGTATGGGGTCGCCACAGTTGTTTATGATGGTAGAAGGTATGATTATTGAGAAGTGGATTAGGATGTAGAAATGGAAGAGTGAGAGTGCCTGTGTTGTTTGGAACTGATGAGAGTTTGATGATGGGTGTTGATGGTCGACGGTAAGGATGTGGACGGATGTGAAAGGGGAGAAGACAGAGGAGTGGACAGTGGTCATGGAGGGAAGTGATAGAGGAGGATGTGGAAGGCAAGAAAATGTAGAAGCTGGCGGTGAGGATGTAGAAGGCGAGAAGATGAAGAAGTATAACACGATTGGGGGGATAAAAGAAAACGGTACATCCTAAGGAGAGGTTCTGGCAATTGATTCTGATTCTATGGGGTTCACGAAAAATTATAAAAAGGGTTAATGGGTTCACGAGCTGGAAAAAGTTGGGAACTTCTGCTCTAGAGCATATTTTGTCACATTACCAATAGTAGGAATTAAGGACAGTGTGAAGAAATTGTGAGAAAGAACGAAGGAAAATTGCTTTTAAAACTTAAAGCACAGATGTAAGAATATTTGTGGTATTAAATAATTTAAATAATCAAAACACTATATTTGAATTGTGAACTATTATTGCTAAAATTGAATTAAATATAGAATAGAAATTTCATTAGGTTATTGTATTATAAATATTAAGATACATGCACTGTTGAAAGAACAATAAATATGTCTTTTTATTTTGACGCGCTTTTTAATTAATAAACTATTGAAATTTTCATTGTATATTTGGTTATCTTTTCCTAGAAGAGGTTAATGTCGGTAGTGAGTTTGTAGCAAACTCTATAAGTGACTCTATAACGACTCTAGTTACTAGACTCTAGTGACTAGACTTATAGTATACTAATCTACGCACAGTTGCACACTATTTAGTGCAGTGTTTCTCTAAATAAGGTACGTGTGCCCCCTAATTAGTGGTAGGTACGTCAATAATAACATATTTAGAGTGAAATGAAAACTAAGAGTAAAAATGGATTGAAATGAAAACTAAGAGTAAAAATGGATTGAAATGAAAACTAAGAGTAAAAATGAATTGAAATGAAAACTAAGAGTAGAAATGAATTGAAATGAAAACTAAGAGTAAACATGAATTGAAATGAAAACAAAGAGTAGAAATGGATTGAAATGAAAACTAAGAGTAGAAATGGATTGAAATGAAAACTAAGAGTAAAAATGAATTGAAATGAAAACTAAGAGTAAAAATGAATTGAAATGAAAACAAAGAGTAGAAATGGATTGAAATGAAAACTAAGAGTAGAAATGAATTGAAATGAAAAGTAAGAGTAGAAATGGATTGAAATGAAAACTAAGAGTAAAAATGAATTGAAATGAAAACTAAGAGTAAAAATGAATTGAAATGAAAACAAAGAGTAGAAATGGATTGAAATGAAAACTAAGAGTAAAAATGAATTGAAATGAAAACTAAGAGTAGAAATGAATTGAAATGAAAACTAAGAGTAAAATGAATTGAAATGAAAACTAAGAGTAGAAATGAATTGAAATGAAAACTAAGAGTAAAAATGAATTGAAATGAAAACTAAGAGTAGAAATGGATTGAAATGAAAACTAAGAGTAGAAATGGATTGAAATGAAAACTAAGAGTAGAAATGGATTGAAATGAAAACTAAGAGTAGAAATGAATTGAAATGAAAACTAAGAGTAAAATGAATTGAAATGAAAACTAAGAGTAGAAATGAATTGAAATGAAAACTAAGAGTAAAATGAATTGAAATGAAAACTAAGAGTAGAAATGGATTGAAATGAAAACTAAGAGTAGAAATGGATTGAAATGAAAACTAAGAGTAGAAATGAATTGAAATGAAAACTAAGAGTAAAATGAATTGAAATGAAAACTAAGAGTAGAAATGGATTGAAATGAAAACTAAGAGTAGAAATGAATTGAAATGAAAACTAAGAGTAGAAATGGATTGAAATGAAAACTAAGAGTAGAAATGGATTGAAATGAAAACTAAGAGTAGAAATGGATTGAAATGAAAACTAAGAGTAAAAATGGATTGAAATGAAAACTAAGAGTAGAAATGGATTGAAATGAAAACTAAGAGTAAAAATGGATTGAAATGAAAACTAAGAGTAGAAATGGATTGAAATGAAAACTAAGAGTAAAAATGGATTGAAATGAAAACTAAGAGTAGAAATGGATTGAAATGAAAACTAAAAGTAGAAATGGATTGAAATGAAAACTAAGAGTAAAAATGGATTGAAATGAAAACTAAGAGTAGAAATGGATTGAAATGAAAACTAAGTGAGCTAATCAGTCTCACACTGCAAAAACCTTCACATTAAAGTTCTGATTTAAATCTCCTGAAGTACACCCATACAATTTCTATTGAAAACCTAATAATAAGTTAAAGGTCTAAACCATACGAGAATACATAATTTATAGGCAACACAATAGTCACAATAGAACCACTTACATTTAATATTGATGTTGTTTAATTTATTCAATTTGTCTCATTAACTAAATTTTCATATAATTAAAAAAAATCTGCAATGTTGACTATATCCCAAGCAACCACAGTTAATGGGGCCAATGTGGGCACTAGGTGCCATTCAAGCCCGTAATCTGATGACAAATCATATTGGTACTGTGTGGTTATTTGCAAAATGGGCCAACGTGGTGACAGCATGGGCTACTAATGTTGAAACCATCTTAGCCCAAGATGTTGTCGCGGTTGATGGGGCCAAGGTCGTAAAAGAACTGTTTAGCTGTATTGATATCAACTTGGTACTAGGTGGTTTCCATGTGACATATGCCACTACCACATTGGTACTGTGTGGTCATTTACAAACTGGGCCCACATGGTGACAGCATGGGCTACTAATGTTGAAACCATCTTGGTATAAGATGATGCCGAGGATGATGGGGCCAGGGTCGAAAAAGCACTGGCAACCAATATTGATATTACTTTGGTACTAGGTGGTTTCCATGTGCTAAATATGGCACTACCATATTGGACCCATCTGGTAACAATAAATAAATCATAAGGTTTAATAAATTTCTTTTGAAGCCATGAATAGATTAATAATAGAGCATTGTTATTAATAAAATGAATATCATAATGAGTAAGACAAATAAAAATCATCTTCTAGATTTCCATTTATTTATTCGTAGATCGTTACAACAGAAGAGTAGAACGAACTTAAAAAACCTATCCATTAAAAAGGTGATTCAACAGTAACATTAAACAATACATCTAGCTTTGTATCATAAGTATAAAGAGTTATTATAATATAGTAGAGAATAGTTATATATGATATTACAACTAACATGACTATAATAAAAAGCTGACTACTCTGAGATTAAAACAAAACTTATTATATTATCTATGGAAATCGACTCAATCGAATTACATAGCTAAGAAAAACAAGCATACAATAATTCAGTGAGAGGTCTAATAATTTTCATCCTTGGCTATGGGTTGGTCCACTTTCTGTTGTGCCTATCTCTCCTTTCATTATTGCAGTAACTGCCTTAACTACCTCTCAAAATTTGAAGCTTCTCTTATGGCGATGGCTCTACCCTGAAAAAGAAAATATTAATTACTTAATCAATTCTCAATATCACTTGCAGAGTACCGTAGCTGCATTTGTTTCAGTTATATTAATTACCTATATTTAAATATTTACTATATTTGCAAGCAAATTTTGTAATTATCAGAAATGAACAAAAGTACGTGTATCCAAATTTTTTGTAACTAACAGGTTATCTCTGTAACTATTTTTAAATTAAATAATAGGTGCCCCCATACCTAGATAGTGGAATTATATACTTTCAGAAATCGAATCGCATTTCAAATTTAAATTATTATATTTAAAGAGAAATTTAAATTAATATTTCATGGTAAGTTCCCAGTTATCGGACGTTTTCACGTTTTCGATAAAGTTTGAAAAATTATTATCATTTAATCTTCAAGTTGCTGTAGTACTTTATTTCTATAATGATCGAGAAAAAGTGACACTGTAAGATAAATTATTAATAACTCGAAAATTACCCTAGGTACATATATTTAGCCATAGGTTGAAGAAAATATTATTCAGCTCGGTACCTAATTAGGTACTGCACCTATAGAAGCACGCAATAACTATATCGAATACACTATATAAAATAACTTTAAAATATCTATAAGTATATTTTAAAAACTTCAACTCACCATTTTATAACTTTAAATAGGCCGCAGAGTGCAGTTTTGAAGAATTTTCCTAATTAATTAAGGGAATTAAAAACTAATACCTCCTCCAACGAAAAGCACTAACAAACTACCTGAATTTTAAAATTTCACTATGTATGTATAACCGAAAATACAAAGCAGGCTCATACCGGAAACAAATAAGTTCACTTGTTCACTTTAGGATTGCATATTATCCTCTATTCGTAATTTATTATACAAATATTTTGAAAATGTATTAAGATGGTCACAATTAGCTACCAGTAGCTAATTAAAAAAATAGCCAAGCTTCATAGAAACTAGCATATGGCAACCACGCTATAAAATCAGTCAGTGCCACTCACCCTTCGTTATCATTTTACACATCATATAGCTTATTTACCTATATCTAAAATTGTGTTAATTAAAAACTATAAATTTTAAACCTTGAAACTAAAACTTTAACTCTTTATCGTTCCTGTGATCATCTTCGTCTAGTCACTTAAACTTAGTATTAAAAAAATATTTTTGCTGAACGATTAATAATTTAATATTAATTTGAAGACATTTTATAAATTGCGATTGATTGAATCCTTCCTATTCCAGGAAATGGTCTTTCCAATATGTTAATAAAGCTTCCGCCATATAATATTGATAGGCTATACAGTAATCAGGTTGGGCCAATATGACAATTCAATGGGATGGATTTGGAACATTGAACCAACCTTCTCACAAGGTAACATTCCATGAGAATGTAAAACCACATGATCCCCATGTAATTTCTAGGCTACTTTTCAGTCTGCCATCTCTTGCCCATCTAACCATCTAGTGCCCATGTTGGCACAATGTGTCCTGGTTGCTTGGGATCAATCAAATATAAGAAGCATGCAATATCAGTTTCAATAACCTTCAATATAATTTTGTCACATCACACCATGAAAACTATTACTCATAAATGCTGTCACGAGTCTATTCACTTTATACAGCTGTGGTGTGAGAGGGGTAGGTGCGCGGTTAGTTGACAGATTCGAAACGTAAAAGATGGAGTTTGAGAACCACTGCTATAGTGTCGTCCCTCTTTAGCACACTATAGTCTAGTGTCTAGTCCCTCTCTAGCACACTATAGTCTAGTGTCTAGTCCCTCTTTAGCACACTATAGTCTAGTGTCTAGTCCCTCTCTAGCACACTATAGTCTAGTGTCTAGTCCCTCTCTAGCACACTATAGTCTAGTGTCTAGTCCCTCTCTAGCACACTATAGTCTAGTGTCTAGTCTCTCTCTAGTACACGTCGGTTGCCGGCAAGCTGCTAGAGTCAATCATTAAGGACAGGGTTGTTGCTCACCTTGAAAAGCACAAACTCATAGGGAAAAGTCAGCATGGTTTTCTTCGTGGAAATCATGTCTGACTAACCTATAAGAATTCTTTTTCTACGTCTTTAATGAACATGACGGAACCAGAGCAGTGGACATCGTGTATCTGGATTTCAAAAAGGCCTTTGACAAAGTACCCCACGGGCGGCTTTTAGTCAAGGTAGAGACTATTGCATGGAGTAAGAGGTCGCGTCCTGCAATGGATCAAATCGTGGATGAGTGGCAGAAGACAGATAGTGGTGATCAATAGAGTAGCATCTGGTTGGGGCTCCGTAACCAGCGGGGTTCCACAGGGATCTGTCCTTGGTCCACTGCTCTTTATCATCTACATCAACGATCTAAAGGTTGGGGCTCGTCAGTAGAAAATTCGCTGACGACAAAAGATTGGCATCAACGCTGCGGATCCAGCTGCCGTCAGAGAACTCCAGGGAGACCTGTTGAGAATTGGAGACTGGTCGAACTCGTGGCAGATGCCTTTTAACGTAAATAAGTGTAGAGTGTTCCATGCTGGTTCTCGGAACATTGAAGCCAACTACACTTTGCTCGGGGCCCCTATCATGCCTACTGATGAACAAAGAGATCTTGGTATTCTAATCACCCGTGATCTGAAGTTCTCCAGACAGTGTTTAGATACTGAAAAGAAGGCAAACAAGATCCTTGAATAAATAAAGAGACTATTTACATAACGAAATAGGGAGACTGTACTCACCCTCTATAACTCCCTAGTAAGACCACTATTGGAGTATGCAGTCCAGTTCTGGTCGCCGACACTGCGCTCAGATGTCAAGCGACTGGAACAAGTACAAGCTCGGGCCACAAAACTTGTGCCAGAAATCCGCTTTAAGGGCTACGCTCGAAGATTGGAAGATCTAGGTTTTTTTACTCTAGAACAGCGGCATATGAGGGGTCACCTCATAGAGAGTTTTAAGATCCTTAGGGGATTCTCTGAGGTTGACCCCCATGACTACTTCGTTTTGTGCCAAAACGCCACCCGTAACCATGGCTGGAAGGTTGTTCCACTTCAGTTCGGCACTACCCAACTGGAGAATTTCATGCTGGTGAAAGTCTGCAACCTCTGGAACAGACTTCCAGCTGAAATTGCCAACAGTCCATCAGTTGACTCTTTCAAAAGACGCCTGGACAGGATTCTCCCTGGGCTTGATTACTGAGCTCAGGGTTTATCTTGACCTCTTGTTTTGGCCTTTTCTGACAGGAGCAGATGTGTGACTGGTGGCAGTTGTTTTCTGTGCACCCCCCAGACTTCACCTTTGCCCCTTGTGTCTACCTAGTGTAGAAAACACATTCTGCTCTTCTATTCTGCTCTTCTATATTTAATGAGAAACCCTGGCACCTTTACGTGGCGAGAGAGATCAGGTCACACCCTGAGTCCTGTCACCGTGTCAGGGACTGCCTTCGGGCGGCCCCTGTGAGGGAGGCAGTGACTGGCGGGTTTGACTGACCTGGTATGATTGCACCCAAAGTGTCTTCCTACGCCTGGTGGAGGTTTTTCCTTCGTCAGGTTTAGGAGTACGGTTTGAAGTGCATAGGTTCCAAGTGGGGAGTGATGGAGAGAGATTTACCTTACTCCGTTAGTTACCCTACGTTGAGCAGCGCAGCTGGCTGTGCACAGGGGCCTTCCTTTGATGAGCATATTGTGCTTTTTGAAGGTCCCTTTATCCTTGTGTCTCCTTGTGACACTATAGTCTAGTGTCTAGTCCCTCTCTAGCACACTATAGTCTAGTGTCTAGTCCCTCTCTAGCACACTATAGTCTAGTGTCTAGTCCCTCTCTACTACCATTACTTGACTGATAACAAGGATTAAATGGCATTCATCATTGAATAAGTGATATCTCTCGATGATGTTGATACACCTTGACTAATATACCTTAGTCTTCCTATTCTGAAATAGAACTCCTTGACTACGGTTTGGTGCACATGTGGTACAATGTCCAAACTTACTTCTACGTTAAAATGACACCAATGGTACTGTAATAGAATAGGTTTCATTCCAGAATATAGAAGAGCATACGACGTACGTAGTTCTAATGGTATATGTGTATACAATGTATAGCACGTAGATAACGCTATAATACGCATGTATTTTTCACAATAATTATTGATGAATACTTTAATAGAGTGTATAAATATATGTACAGATAATTCACCATCACTAAATTAGAAAATGTAACATAATAAGAAATATTGCAATACTAACAAAGAAACAATATTTAACAATAACAAAGAAACATAATTTTTTTAGACAATCACAGTTTGTGGAATAGGAAGAAAATTTAGCACCATGACTCGGCACATTTAACCGTAATGCTAAAGCTAACTTTACGCCTGCACACACCTACTTCTGATACAAAGTTAGATGTGTAAAAGTACACACAGTATACAAGGCTCGTAGGTGTGTAAAAGTACACACAGTATACAAGGCTCGTAGGTGTGTAAAAGTACACACAGTATACAAGGCTCGTAGGTGTGTAAAAGTACACACAGTATACAATGCTCGTAGGTGTGTAAAAGTACACACAGTATACAAGGCTCGTAGGTGTGTAAAAGTACACACAGTATACAAGGCTTGTAGGTGTGTAAAAGTACACACAGTATACAAGGCTCGTAGGTGTGTAAAAGTACACACAGTATACAAGGCTCGTAGGTGTGTAAAAGTACACACAGTATACAAGGCTCGTAGGTGTGTAAAAGTATACACAGTATACAAGGCTCGTAGCTGTGTAAAAGTACACACAGTATACAAGGCTCGTAGGTGTGTAAAAGTTATACAAAACAAGGGGTGTTCATAATTGAAATTAATGAAAAACAAAATATAACAATTTACTATTTATGTTCATTTCAATAAATTATAATATAGTATGAAAGAATTATTGTATCAGAATTACCACTATCAATCCAAGTAAAATCACCAAATGCAATCGGTATAAAATACACCAAATACAATCGGTATATAATCACCAAATACAATCGATATAAAAATCACCAAATACAATTGGCATAAAAATCACTAAATACAATCGGCATAAAAATCACCAAAAACAAACTGTGTAAAAATCATCAAATACAATCGGTATAAAAATCACCAAATGAAATCGGTATGAAAATCACCAAATAAAATCGGTATAAATCACCGAATAAAATCGGTATATAAATCACCAAATTAAATCGGTATAAAAATCACCAAATACAAACTGTATAAAAATCAACTATAAAATGGGCCTAAAAATCACCAAATACAATCGGTATAAAATTCACCAAATACAAACTTAAAAATCACCAAATACAATCGGTATAAAAATCACCAAATACAATCGGTATAAAAATCACCAAATACAATCGGTATAAAAATCACCAAATACAATCGGCATAAAAATCTCCAAATACAATCAGTATAAAGATCACCAAATACAATCGGTATAAAAATCACCAAATACAATCGATATAAAAATCACCAAATAAAATCGGTATAGAAATCACCAAATACAATCGGTATAAAAATCACCAAATACAAATTGTATAAAAATCACCTATAAAATGGGCCTAAAAATCACCAAATACAATCGGTATAAAATTCACCAAATACAAACTTAAAAATCACCAAATACAATCGGTATAAAAATCACCAAATACAATCGATATAAAAATCACCAAATACAATCGGTATAAAAATCACCAAATACAATCGGTATAAAAATCACCAAATACAATCGGCATAAAAATCTCCAAATACAATCAGTATAAAGATCACCAAATACAATCGGTATAAAAATCACCAAAAACACAATTGGTATAAATATCACCAAATGAAATCGGTATAAAAATCACCAAATACAATCGGACATAGCAATAGTTAAATTCCCCCACAAAAACATTGATAAGTTCAATTTGTTTTTTGTAAGTTAGATAGTGAAGGTCTTTAAATTATTGGTTGCAGTTTCTTTGGCCACTGGAAATATGCAGCAAAAACAGTCGAAGAAAAAACTTCTCCAGCACAACAACAAAAAACATAAATTGGTGAACTTTGTCAGTCAAATTCATTTGAACAATTTCTGAATCTATTTTTCTTTATTTATAATAATACACATAAATTGTGAATTTAATGGTACCGTGCTTACACTGTCTTCATATTACAGATCATGTATCTGACATGATGTGTATAATGTCAATTATTAGTGAATTAACTTTGTAAAATGGAGAGAAAATACTGATATAGTAGGTACCTCATGGCTAAATATGAGGTATGTTCTGAGTTACCGGACATTTCTTCAATTTTCGATCAAACAGAAAAAAAAACGAGCTAAAATAAATTTCTTATACGATCGAAAATGTGAAACTGTTCTATATCTCAGAAGTTACCCTAGCCACTGCCATATGCATAATGTGAATGCTTGTACTTAGCTTTCTATTTCAAGGGCAAATGTTCTGTTTATAATCTAGTTAATCCTTTATTAAATGATAGGATATAATGTTGACGGATAGAGCTTACCAAACCATTACTTACGTAACTACAAGATATAAGAACATAATCAGGTATAGTACCTAGCAGACGACACAAAAATATGACGTCACCACAACAACACATTCCTTGTTTGTGACCGAGCGGCTCATAATTCCTCGTATTTGCATGTTAATTTCAAGAAGTTTGAAGTCATTTTATAGGGGTTTAGTGCAAAAGAAAAGCGAAAATGGCGATTGAACCTTAAAGTTGAATATATAGATATAATTCAGGTGTGTTTTTATTGTTCATTTCTTTAACTTATCTATAAAAAATAGGGTCTTGAAAATATGCTACATAGGAGCCTAAACTAGTGCTAGTTAACTGCTAAATTGTAGTTCCTATGAATAACAAATAAGGAAAAAAATAATGGAAATACAATTTAACCAATGCCTAGTTAGTAATTGATAAGAAAAAATTCAATTTAAAAGTGATTAAGTTTAAGTTGGTTTTTCCATGTTTCAAAGTGCGGTCAGAGTCGCCATTTTGAGTCATCCGGTGGTCACGTCAAACTATAGATTCAATCAGCTGATTACCATACCCTATGTTACTGTATCCTGCGTAACTAAAATATAAGTAAGTAAAGACAGTAGCGACAGTCGAGGTATGACGTCATCACAGCAACACTTTAACATTATATTTACGGTAATTAAAATAAGTATGGCTATTCAAGTCATTGGTCAGTATATGAAAACAGTAATATATTTACTTAGTTCAAATTATTAAATTGTATAGCTTTGGTAAATGCAACGCATTGTCACTAATATGCATTGCTGTGTTTCCCGTGAGTCTATTGCAATATGGCAACACTCTATGGTAAAAGCAAATGCAATATGCAATGCGTTCGACTCAGTTGTGCGAGAGTAATCAAGTGAGGAGGTTGGAGAGTGTCTCTACCACCTAAACGTATCGACAGCACTACTTTCAGTTCGGTGTGTTTGTTTGTGACTGCCTTTCATATCCCATCCCTTGTTACCTAAAACACTACTTTGTAAAAATGCCTCCAAATAATACCGAGAACAGGGCTAGGTTCGTTCTGAAGGAAGAACAGGAATATGAGGATTTTCACGTTCATGACTTGGAGGAGAGAGAGTTCAAGTTCCGCCCTGTTGAAATATACAAAGATCTTGTCAATCTGGACTGGTCGAAGGTAGTATGGAGGAATGTCATTCTTTTCGTTCTGCTACATGGCTATGCACTCTATGGAGCTTTTTTCGTCCTCACAGGCCAGGTAAAGTTGCAAACCTTATTGTTTTCTCTGGTGCTGTACTGGCTGGGAGGCCTAGGCATCACTATGGGTGCACACCGCCTCTGGGCTCACAAGTCTTACAAAGCTACATGGCCCATTAGATTTACGCTGATGCTTTGCCAGACCCTCTCCTTCCAAAATAGCATCTACGACTGGTGTAGAGACCACAGAGTACACCACAAATTCGCCGAAACTGATGCAGACCCTCACAACGCCAAGAGAGGATTCTTCTTCGCACACATGGGTTGGTTGATGTACAGAAAGCACCCTGACGTGATCAAAGCTGGTAAATCTCTAGACTACAGTGACCTCATGAGTGACCCCTTAGTGGCGTTCCAACACAAGAACTACGTCCCCCTGATGGTGCTAGTGTGCTTCGTGCTTCCAACGGCACTACCCTGCTATTTGTGGGGGGAGAATTGGGTTGTCGCCCTGATGGTCCCTGCTTTCCTCCGGTACACACTGGTACTCCACTTCACCTGGACCGTTAACTCCTTGGCCCACTATGTCGGGGCTAGACCCTACGACAAAACCATATACGCAGCAGAGAATCCTATTGTAGCTTGCTTAGCCCTGGGTGAGGGTTGGCACAACTACCACCACGTATTCCCTTACGACTACCGTGCGGCGGAGTCTGGCGGAATCAGCTCCTCCAACGTCACCACCTCGGTGATAGAAGTCTGCTCCAAATTGGGAATGACTTACGATTTGCGGGCAGCAAGCGAGTCCCTCATCGAGAAGAGGATACTCAGAACGGGAGGTGACGGTAAAAAGGAGAAGGATAGTAGCCTCCATACACATGGTTATTAGAGCCTAGGAACTAGCAGCGAGTGTACAGCATCACCAAACCAGTTAGAAAAACAAGTGAAAGTATCGAGGCGCTCAAAACCTTACGTATGCCTCTTCCCTTTTTTATGAAAGTAAATCCTTGTTATGAATTCTAATATAGGTGAGAGTAGCATTTCTAACTATGGGATATCACTTTTATTCCTGTAAATACCTTCTCTTTGTTTTTGTGAACATGTAGGTTTGTTTATGTATAATGAAATCTATCTACTAGACTAAGTTATTCGCAGGTAAATCAAGTCTTTAGAAAGCATAGTGTGTTGTAAGTGTTCTTATAATGAAATTAAGAGTTATACTGTTATTCATATAGAGAAGTTACACAAATTAACTATTTATTCTTTATATCTAAATTCTAATTAGGTCTATATATGTAATATTAGAGAAGTTTATTAAATTTTATATCCGTGTTCTGTCTATTTAAATTCTATGCTAATAATTTTAGCGAAAGTAATTTCAGTAGATGATGTAACAATTCTGTGAAATGATTCAAATAAATTGGCGGTAGGTAGGTATACTATTTGTGTTTAGAGTAGGGGTTAGTACGTTGCTTCACAAGCCTACCTTCCCAATTTAACGATTAGATAGGCTGCATTGTGTTTAGAGGCAAAGACCTCCTCTATTTAGCTGCATATACCCCCAGTGACAGCTGCAGTTGCTCTCTGGCACTTTGCCTCAATCTGTTGACTGCATATCGGATGTTACATACCGGCAAACTAGAGCTGATAGTAGCGTGGTTTGAGCCTTATCGACTGCCACCCTTATACAGTCATTTGATGCAATTACCATTATAACACTTGTAATAAGATTGATATGGTGATAGATTGCACCTGGTTTATATCACATAATAGCACGTAAATAGGTGTCATAGCACTAGAAACTAATATATTTTAACGCTAGCAATTATAGAGGATAGCGTTAGGGTTATACTCTTAACAAAGTCTTAAATTTGTGTTAGGTAGGCTCTTATGCTTCATTTACTATCACCTCTTCATTTTCCTCTTCCATCCGTGAGTGCAGTCACAGGTGCTTGTGTCCCTTTTCGTCACATTCCTTGGTAAGTGGCCGCATTCACGGAGTAGCTTTTCGGTATCCATGATCTGTCACTGACTTTTTGTATATAAATTTTGTACTTGAAGCCACTTTAATATTTGACTGCTTCATATAGTCCCTTGTATTGAATTTCCTTTCGACGTCCACGATATCGACCTTGATTCCTAATCTGACGTTAAATGCTCTGTAAAATTAATTAGTAACTTATGAATATTAACTAAAATTACCAATTTAAATGACTATAACGATATGAACAATTAATGTAGTTACTAGATTAGTCGCACGAATGTTTCTACACAAATCATTTCATCTCTAAAGGATATTTTTGTAGTAGGTTTAAATTTTCCATCACTATATCAATTGGCTGTGAAGAAATGCACCCCACTGTGAATGACTTGGTGACGCTGGTTGTCGCCTAGGGCTATTAACTCCTTAGTACCACAATTGTAGAGGTTTAGCAGAGTGTCGTGTCTTCTAGGTGTAAGAGAAAAGTTAGCTACTAGGTAACTAGGTAGAGAGTTGAAAGTGTTAACATCAGTTTTGTGAAAGTTAGTGGAATAGAGAGATAGGGTAAGTTACGAATTATCGGTTGGTTTCGCATCTTTGGTCATAAACGAAAAAGACTATACCTATAATTAAAACCAAATTATTATTATTGCTGGTGTAGTTTTTCTTATATGACCGAAGATGTGAAACTGACCGATAATTCGTAACTTGCCCTAATTGGTAACGCAGTATCTCCAAAATATCTCTAACTTCTGAAATCCATATGGGAGTATAGGAATTATTTGTACTTAGCAAATTGTTTGCCATTATGTTTATTTATTAGTAGTTAATTTAGATGGTAATTGTGTGCGCATAGTCTACTAGTTTTTGAAGACTTATTGGCCTTAGCAAACCAGGGAACGTCACAGTAACCAAAAATGAGTGTCAACGAAGGTCATGACTCAATTTTATCTCTAAATTTCCAATTGACCTGTCATGACACCCACTTTCCGAGTACTGTACCTTCCCTTTGATAGAAATTGGCAGTTAAGATATACCCCTAAAATGAAAGTAATTCACAGTCATTTATGTTCTACATGCCTTGTATAACCATTACATTAACATTGGCATGACTGCCTTTATTTGTAGTAATGCCTGTATCTCTGTTCACTCTATTTACTAAGTTTTAAAGGTTGTGAAGAAGTGACAATGCCGTCTGTAGGTATAATGTCCTGCTAACTTTAAACAATTGATGCTACAGGTAACTATTTAAAGGACAGGGTAAGTTCTGAGTTGTTGAACGGTTTCACTCCTCCGGTTACATTAGAAAACTTATAATTTAATCGGATATTTTAATTATATATAGTTTCTAATTTGCTCGAAAATGCGGAACTGTTCGATAGCTCGGACCTTACTCTGTTCAGAATTATGTGTTTTGTATGAATTACTCCATTCATTGCGTATATCAAAGTTTAATCTGCACAAAGAAATATATTTTGATGTTAAGACATTGGTAGAATGTGTTGTATATCTTTGTACTAAAATGTATTGCAATTGCGTACAATAATTGATACTAGAGTTAAAGTTGTTACAGCAGTGTTTTTGTTCTTTTGAATTGCTATGTTTATATATTGCCTTGAAATAGTCAAATTATGTTCTACAAATGTTTATATATTTTCAATAGATATCTTTATTAAAAGTTAGTTTTACTGGGGTAATAAATTAGCGTATTACTGTTCTTGCTTCGCTTCAACCGATGGTAACTTTTAAAGTCTTGATATAAATTTAATTGACAAATTACATTTATGTTCATCATTCTTATCTGTACTATGGACTTGCATGAAACCATCCATCCGGTGATAAGCGAACAAAAATGTACATCCGGTAGTTGTCCTTTACCCTATACAGAACAACAAACTCTGTGGGGTAAGTTACGAATTATCGGTCTGTTTCACGTCATAGTTTATAGAAGAAAATACGAAATAATGATTAAAATTAGGATGTGAAACCGTCCGATAATTCGTAATTTATCTCGTATGTCATTGGTAGGGTTGTGACAATATGCTTTTAAAATCATAGATCCTTTAAATATTATTGACTGATTGAATTAAAGACTATTCAATCGTTCTAGAGCAGTGGTATAAAGTATTAGATACCATTTCGTTACGTCTATTATATTCTTAAGATCTATGATTCTAAATGCACATTGTCGCAACCCTAGTCAATAGTATATCCTATTTATAACAGTACTGACTATACTTAGCCTTTACAATGCATTTAATATAAAAACACATTGTAGGTATATTTTTGTAACAGTGTAGTTAGTGATGTAGTACAGACTAATTGCTACAGGTACAGACTGTAGTAATTTGCTACAGGTACAGACTGTAGTAATTTGCTACAGGTACAGACTGTAGTAATTTGCTACAGGTACAGACTGTAGTAATTTGCTACAGGCACAGACTGTAGTAATTTGCTACAGGCACAGACTGTAGTAATTTGCTACAGGTACAGACTGTAGTAATTTGCTACAGGCACAGACTGTAGTAATTTGCTACAGGCACAGACTGTAGTAATTTGCTACAGGCACAGACTGTAGTAATTTGCTACAGGTACAGACTGTAGTGAATTGCTACAGGTACAGACTTTAGTGAATTGCTACAGGTACAGACTGTAGTGAATTGCTACAGGTACAGACTGTAGTGAATTGCTACAGGTACAGACTGTAGTGAATTGCTACAGGTACAGACTGTAGTGAATTGCTACAGGTACAGACTGTAGTGAATTGCTACAGGCACAGACTGTAGTGAATTGCTACAGGCACAGACTGTAGTGAATTGCTACAGGTACAGACTGTAGTAATTTGCTACATGTACAGACTGTAGTAATTTGCTACAGGTACAGACTGTAGTAATTTGCTACAGGTACAGACTGTAGTAATTTGCTACAGGTACAGACTGTAGTAATTTGCTACAGGTACAGACTGTAGTAATTTGCTACAGGTACAGACTGTAGTGAATTGCTACAGGTACAGACTGTAGTGAATTGCTACAGGTACAGACTGTAGTTCTCACTATAAAATATAATACTAAAGACATTTACTTTTTTCGTGATGCCTATATTTTGTACTCAGAATAAAAATATTTAAGATTTGCTTTGTTTTTCAATACCCTAATTATTATGTAATTACACTTTCATATAACTCTATTTGCTGCATAGTGTCAAACCATTTATGTACCAGTAATAAGAGGTAGTTGAGCTGCTAGAAAACACGTGAGGTTTGTAACGTATTAGTGACTGTGACCGCTAACAACGTGACAATGCACTTTAACCTTCAAAGTGCATCACTGCATAATGGTGCATATTACGATCTTTGTTCTAATGCTAAACAGTTAATGAAATCTAGAGTAATGATTCTAAAAAGAACTTGGTTATTTACTTTCGTTGACTCTGAGAAGAAGATTTAAAACTTACATATCTTGACTGAACTTAAATGGAAAAAGCTAATTTGAATAATGTAACTGGTAAGTTACGAATTGTCGGTCGGTATCTCATGTTCGGTTATATAAGAAGAAACTATATAATTGGAAATTTATTTTTATTGGTATTCATGATAACTAGATAAGTATTATGGATGATGGGTATCCATTATACTTACAGGTATCCTGGATACCAATTAAAGTGATAATTATCATATAGTTTTTTCTTATGACCGTAAATGTGAAACTGACCGATTATTCGTACCTTACCCTAGTTGGAAAGAAGTTGCTAGAAGTGTTAGTTACTCTAGTGTGTGCAGAATAAGTGCATCTGCAGAGAGAATGCGTTAGCTGTTCCTTTCATCACATCTCCTGTGGTAAGTTGTGTGAACTGAGAGGCCCGGCACAGTTTCAAGGTCAGGAGAGGGGGAGGGGAGGAATGACGTCACTACAACAACAGTGTTAAAGTCGCTTTAGCAATAGAGGGAGATAGTAAAGCTGTACAGTGTGCAGTAGAGTGAGTAAAAATGTACAGTAGAAAGACATTAAAGGCTTTTTAGGACCTGAAAAGACATGATGGAACCTTAAAAAGGCATTTCACTATTTATCCATACACTTTTAGAATTAATGGAGGTATAAAGAAAGTGTAAATTGGCATTTCAGTATATGAAATTAATAGTTCATGCCGTTAAAGTAGAAATAGTAGAATATAAATGAATAAACAATTCATTCTTATAATAAATTAATGAATCTAGTTCATAGTTTTTATCTACAATTGTATCAAATGTATTTATCGAAAGAGTAAAACAAAGAAATAATTAAATTTATCGAAGGAAACTTATTTCAATAAAATTCGATTTGTATTTACAACAAACCTTCGTAGAAGACCAACCTCCTAGTGGACAAACCTCCTATTAGACCAAGATATTTTGAAACTGTACTGGAAAAGCCAGTTTCACATTTCGATCATATAAGCAATATATTTCTATTCGATGTTTTAACTATTATATCGATTTTTAATGTTTCTCCTAATCCACTTCAGTTTACAATCTTCGTCATCAAGGAAAGGTGTTCTCTTAGAGCAGAGGTAATTAGATATAAATGAATAGAAACATATATAAATGAAGATTATTTAATATATAAATGAAGATTACTTTGAAACTCTCAATGTAAATGGCCATTATGTAGTTTGCTGTATCCGCTAGTTTGTTGTACTGCACACTTCAAGATTGTTTAATGACCAGCAAGGGGAATGGAGAAGGCACGCCCACCGATACAGATATATTAGAGTGTTTTACTTTGAAATTCGTCGACGAAATGTCTGTCAGCCGAAATAAATACATTTCTTCTATTTTTATTGGTGAAAAAAAAAAATATTTGCACATATTCTTACATAAATTAAGTACATATTCGTAAGTATAAGAGAAAAACAATACATTAATTTCTGTTAGGATAAAAAATATTCAAGTTTATTTCTATTATTTAAAGGACCTCTCCACTCTAAATTAAAAGAAAATATCTGGAATTGCTTTAAATATGTAGAGCTAAGGGTATATAACATATAACAGTAAACAGAATTTAAATCGATCAAGTATTCTGTTCACAATTAATTATATAAGAAATATTCACATTTTGCTTTTTCTCATTCTGAGATTCATTAGAAGAAAAAGGCCGCATAATTGAGTAGGTATGTTCGTTCGTATATACATAGTACATACCTATTCAAATGCAGTGTTTTAAAATGAACAGTTCTCTAGATAGGAAAAATGTTATGATACATGAAAACTATTGTTTATTAGTAAGAAATACTTAATTAGGTACTTGGATTCTTTATATGGATCCATTATCTTGGAATCAACTTTGTTATTGTTTTGATTTTGTCGGATCGTGTTAGCTTATCGAACAGGGGGGGCTTTTTCTTTGCTTGAAATTCAGAGATGTAGTAGAAAGAACGGAAACAAATCTTAAATTACATATTATAATAAAACTATAGAACCAAATTTGAAATGGTTTTCAGTTTTATTATCAGTAACTTTAGTTTTAATGAATAGAGAAATAAAACAAGAATAGAGTGGAGGGGACCTTTAGTAGTATATATATGTTTCGTTATACATAAAAAGTACAAACAATTTATTTCAGTTTCATTTTTGTGTACGAGTGTTTGTTTCTTACTGTACTTGCGTGAGATTTGCATCAGCGATGAAAAAAAACGAGAGTGTGACGGGTTCCGTTTGCAAGTTTTTTTCCGCGGTGTTAAAAAACGGAAGTGTGAAGCGGGCCTAATATGAGAGGAATTAGCAAAATGTTGCCATATTGTGATGCAAGCAAACTAAATGAAAGAGAGTGTTGCCATACACGTCACAGGACTAAATGTTGATGAAAACATTTACTGAACTCTAATCACCTGCCACATAGTGCTACCACCTGCCACAGAGTGCTACCACCTGCCACACAGTGCTACCACCTGCCACATAGTGCTACCACCTGCCACATAGTGCTACCACCTGCCACAGAGTGCTACCACCTGCCACACAGTGCTACCACCTGCCACACAGTGCTACAACCTGCCACATAGTGCTACCACATGTCATATAGTCTGTAACAATTTATCACTAATTTTCTATGAAATAAAACTGATAAATAACTTGAAGTAGCAGTCAGAAAGGAAATCACCTACCACCAGTCGGTGACAATACTCATGGACGCAGAAGAGCTACTCCGTGAAGTGAATGCAGTCACTCACCAAAGAATATGACGAAAAGGGACACGAGCACCTGTGACTGCACTCACGGATGGAAGAGGAAAATGAAAAGGTGATATTAATTGAATCCTACAAGCCTACCTAACACAAAATCTAAGACCTCGTATGTAGTTGAAGAGCATAACCCTAGCGCTATCCTCTAAAACTGCAAGTAGTGGTAAAAAAATAATAAACTTGATGAAAAAAAAGAAAAAAAAATACTATTCACAATCCGAATTAAAACAGTTCGGGGCTCAACGCCACCCCCCTTCTCTTCCATTCACCACAGGCAGTTTCAGGATAGAGCCCCTGGGGGCAAGAAAAAGAAAACTTGATGCTAGACATCAATAATTTAATAAGAAATTATCCAAGTCTTGAATTTTTTCACCATATAATACACTATGAAAAAACTAGCAAGTTGATATGTTGTTGCGTCAGACAGCTAAGCAGAGTACCTAGTGTTAAAGTGAGTTATAAAATACATTGCTTATTTAGAATCGATAGGAAAGCGAAAGAAACTGGGAGATGTCACGCCAACAGAAAGTGGGTATATATGGGAAGAGGGGTAACAGTGAAGCTAACCGTTTAAAAGAGAGTTCATTTTAAGAGTTTAAACCGTGATTGATAAATCAGTATTTTGTTGTCTCACTGCTAAGTGACCATTGTTCGAGTGGATGCATCTATAATTCACTGTATAGTTATAGTGAGTAGTTCCGAGAATGAGTAAAGGGAGCTGGTCAATAGTGTAGACTGTTACTGAACTGTTAGCTACATTGATCCAAAGACAATTATCTAAAAGAAGAAAAGCAGGCCATGACTTACTAATAGTTAAAGTGATTGCCAGCAGTATGGTGAATAAAGCATCGAAATAAATCAATGTCTATACGCTTAAAAGCTATGTTCTAGTTATTAAATGAAGTGCTCACAGACCAATAGCGCAATTAGCTTTATTTCATTGAATAGCTTTATTTCATCAAATAGCTTTATTTAATTAAATAGCTTTATTTCATCAAATAGCTTTATTTCATTAAATAGCTTTATTTCATTAAGTAGCTTTATTTCATTAAATAGCTTTATTTCATTAAGTAGCTTTATTTCATTAAGTAGCTTTATTTCATTAAATAGCTTTATTTCATTAAATATCTTTATTTCATTAAGTAGCTTTATTTCATTAAGTAGCTTTATTTCATTAAGTAGCTTTATTTCATTAAATAGCTTTATTTCATTAAGTAGCTTTATTTCATTAAATAGCTTTATTTCATTAAATAGCTTTATTTCATTAAGTAGCTTTATTTCAT
>CANNZV010004183.1:0-43650 GCA_947561585.1 Caprella mutica
GTTCATTGTTTCAATATCAATATCACTTGTTATACTTCGCAAAATTGTGGATGATTATGTTTTGATCGGAAATATTTTTTTTTATCGTACGAATAACATAGGAAGGTTTTTTATTTGTATTCTTGTCATTCGCATTAATCAAAAATTAATCCGCCAAATTTCTCTAAATCTGGTGAGACGATTTTTCATTAAATGGGAACGATTTGATAAGATTTTGGGAGCGAGCGGGTCAAAGGTTAAGGTCAAAGTCATTCATAACTCAAAAAGTGTTCGTCCAAATTATCTGAAATTTGGTAAGAAGATTGGTCATTATCTAGGAGCGATATGATTTTATTTTGTGTAACGATTTGGTCAAAGTTCAAGGTCATTCATTACTAACTCAATAGGTATTCACTAGTGGCAGCGAAAGTATGCGCTCTATGAGTGTCTGTTTTAGTTTCGACATTTATCTAGATTCCTCATATAAGACCCCGTATAGACGGAGCGTTTCCAGTAACTAGAAGTTAAATAGATTTGTGCACACCTAAACGCGCGTTGCGTAACAAGCGCCGAGCGGACGCACGTGTCAGGATTTTTGTTTGAACGCGCATTTGCCTGGCGGTACCATGTAATGCATATGATGAATCTGATGTGTATCTTTTACGGTAACAACGTAACCTACCTAATTTATTTGATATACAGGCATCCTCCGCTTTAGTTACCAAATCACAATTCAGTTTAGTTACCAAACGGTAACTAAAGTGAATAAAATTAAGAAGAAATTTATAATTGTCACTCAGTAATTTAGACCTCATTTTCTATAAGTTATAGAAAGAAAATATATTATTAGAGTAAAATTTATATAAGCATATATATAAGCATATATGGCGCCCTGTTTGGGCGCCATATTAAGAAAAAAGGTTGAAACTAAATATTCGAAGGACAATTTAAAAATATAGATATAATTATTTATTCAAAAATTATGATAAATATATACATTTAAAGGGATAATTTGGTTGTCCCTTATTTGATAGTAATTAGATCCAGACAGGACACTCCAATAGGGCAAGTCGACTATAGACAGGAGCGAACAGAGTAGAACCACATACGACAGCTAAAAGGAAAATAACGTCCAATTAGTAAAGATGACAACAATTTGATTTATATAAAAATGAAACTTGTAAAAATATAAATATAGATGAAAACTCATTCTGAGTATAAACTTGATTAAATTGCCCTACATTAGGTTAGAACACTCCCAATGCCAATGACCACAATTATTTTCATGGTCACTATTAGCACCACTTACAATCATATGAATCGAGACACTGATTGATAATTGTAGTGAGGTGGCACCAATCCGGCTGATGGCATAGTGGCTCCGCCCCTCCCTCCTCCCGTCTCATCAGACCTCCAATCCGGGACCCATAAATGAAGATCAGCCTCCAGGCATCCCTCTAGCTAACTGCCCCTCCCTCTCGCCGGTTCACTCCATTATTTTGTAGGAGGAGTAGCAAGATAATATAGAACTTAGTGGCCGGAGCAACTGTAGACGTTGCGAAGGCGACTGGAAGACTGCTTTTCTTTTCTTCGGGAAAATCTGAGGAAAACTTAGAATACCGCCCATTATTTTGTCCTCCCAATCGCTAAACAGATCTCAACTCAAATGACATAAGAGGTGCGTAAAGCAACTGGGAGTGACCAACATTAATGAGAAAGCAATTACATCACAATGAGTATCACATACATATATATTTCAACATATTATTAATAATATACAGTCTTTCATTGTTTGTGACTGTGATGAAAAAGTTTAAAGTCGTGCATTTATTAAATGTTTTAAAATCAAACCATAGCTTAACTCTCACTCAGTATGTATAGGTGAGTAATCAATAAATACTTAGACTTCTATAATTATTGTGCTACATTTAACAAACAGCAATTGTATGCTCTATGAAATATTTTTGGTAATTGGGTACTAAGTTCCAAGTTATTGGTTGGTTCTACAATTTCGGACACGTCACAAAAGAAAATGTTATTATATTATTATTATTTAACTTCTATTCTAATTGGTATCATGGAAACCAATTGAAATAAAAGTTAAATAATGATTATTATATATAGATTTTTACGTGTTCGAATATATGGAACCCTGCGATAACACGGAGCAATGTCGTCCAAATGAATTGGACGACATTGATGCGTTTAGAAAATTTAGAAGATCTATTTACATCATACAACCTAACTATTTTCTGTTCATCTATTTCAGAGACAGATGCAATTGAATCTACAGAAACAGAAGTAGAAAATAAACTTGGTATAGTTACTGACAGGCTTCCTACGTCCATTAAACTTTCCAGCTCTCCAAAGGAATGCCCACTCTGAAAATTAGTACACTCTAATAATTTAGAAGATACACAACGCGTAACAAAATCAGCCGGGTTCTGTTTACCTTCACAAAAATGAAATCTAACTAAATTTTTATCACACAAATCAGATATATTTATTCAGACGATTCCTTACAAAGATAGAAAGTTTGTTCATTTTCGCAAACTTAACTGAATGCGAGTTTAGCCAATTCAAAACTACCAGGCTATCAGTAAACAAATGCATGTCTACTATTTTGATAGGTTTGACACAGCCATAACCGGACAGATCCTCATATACAGATATTAAAGTTTCTACTCCAAAATGTAATGCCTGCAATTCCAAGCAAGGAATACTTTTAGTCTTCAGGTTATCAGATATTAATCTATTCTTAGCTTGATAAAAGTAAACATTCCTAGAAACCTTGTTAACAATAAATATAACCAAGCCATAAATGTGCAGGGAGCTATCAGTATAAGCTACCAAATCATACTCTTCGTCTCTTCTGCCTACAAACCTCTGAATAGATTGTACTGGAGATTTGTTAACCTGTTTACAAATATTTTTCCAGTTTCGGATATCATCATTGGAAATCGTCGCATCCCATGTCAGTTCTTTCATGCTTTGGAGCTTCTGCATGAATAGTTTTGCTCTGTTCAAAATTGGTAAACAAAGTCCAAACGGATCATAATTAGAAGCAATGGTCTTCAAAATTTGACGCTTAGTTTTAGCGCTATCGTCGAGATACAGTTTGTTTAGAGATAGGGAATCATTTTTGGTATTCCAGTTTATACCAAATAGTTTGGTATTAGGGTCACACTGCGACTCTGTAGAAGAAATAATATCATGCAATGTGTCATCATTAGAAAAACACTGCTGAATTTCAAATTTATAAGGTGCAAATATAACTGGTAATTGAGAAAAGGCCCATTGAATTTCCTCTGATGAATTTGCAGTGACTGCACCATTGTCCATATAAAACAGATCCCAGATAGCTTGTTTCAAGCACTTTAGTTTATCGGAATCAGCTTCCGTGTCTAACATCAATATATGGTACAATCCCATCATCAGAAGGAATGGAGAGCACTTTAACCCAAACGGTAACCTATTAAAATAGTAAGCTACCACAGAAAAATCACCTGCCTCAATATTCCTGAACCATAAAAAACACAATTTCGGTTTATCGGTTTCAGGTACCTCAATTTGCAAAAACGCTTTGACTAGATCAAACACCAAGAGCTTAGCATCAAATCTCAATTGCTGAAGAGAAACAAAAAGCTTTCGATTTAGGCAAGGTCCAGATAACATAGCATTATTATGACTAATCGCTTGATGTTTATCATTCCTCTCCGCTAAATTTGACATGTAAACAATTCTGCACTTTGTGCTTTCTTTATTCATCTTAATAACAGGTTTATGTGGCAAAAATGAACATTCATTATTGTCTCTAAACCTATTCAAATCATCAACTTTAGCAATTATTCCCTGCTTTAACTGATTAACGATGACTTCATTCATGAGTGAGAGAGTTGAAACATAGTTTTGATATTTTTTCAACAAAGATTGCAAAATACTACTAGACAAATTGAAATTTTCCTGCAGAAATGGAGCAGTTTTTCCATTCCAAACTAACGGAAGAATCAATCTTCCTTCTTCGCTTCTCTGAACAGAACTAAGAGTCAACTCAATTAATGATTTGTCCATATTGTCGAACATAGAGTCGAAAATCTCATCCTGATTTATCATTTCAGAATATTTAGCTTCCATTTCCTCAGGATCGCTTTCAATATCGCCATTACAATGAGAATCACAATCTAAAATATGGCCCACTTTAGCATGACACTTAAGAATGGATTGAATAGGATAATCATAATTAAATTCACCACCACTATCACTGTCAATTAAATTACTTCCTGAACATAATAGTGAATCTTCCTCTGAAATTTCACGTTCTCTTTGGAAATGTGGAACATTGTGAACATTATTAATCAGGTCTGACAAATTACCAAGCAGTACTGATCCAATTTTAGTGGAAGAGAATATGCATCTGTCATTCACACCGAATACCATATCATTTACAGGGATAATATTAGCAGAGCCAGAACCCAAGATAAACCCTATGTCAGATATGCTGCTTGAATCGTCGTTCAAAAATGAATCTGCTAATATATGGCCTTTTTCTCTGAAAGCTTTAACTACTTTACATAAATTAGGCAATTTGAGATTTATACTAATATCGGGTATTGCAATTGCGTTTAGCATTACAATCTTACTATTCAGTTTAAACTTTGCTTCAACAATATGCGTGTTATATATCTGATTAGTATTCATTCCACTAACATTCACAGTTATATCAGACAAAACTCTAAATTTACATTTCTTAACAAGAGATTCTTTAACAAAGCATTCTATACAGCCAGAATCTTTTAGACACCTTACAGTAACACCGTTTTCGGTTGTTACAGAAAATGTTGGAAGGATAACTCCTCTAGAATGTTCAGAATCTAATGAACCACAATTTGCAGTAAGATTAACACTCCGAGGCACATTTCCATATCTCGAGTCAACATTCGATTTAGCCAAGCAAAGATAATTGAAGTGATTCTTACTATTACAATTAGAACAACTCCTATAGAATCTAAACTTGCAATTATTTGCGGTATGATTTTTACCAGAGCATCGAATACAGCATTGTGAAAATTTAAGTCTCTCTACTTTCTCTTTAGGAGTAATATAAGTATCGCACTTAAAAATAGGATGATCTTTTGAACATAAGGCACACAGCTTCACTTTAGGTTTAACAGAGTCATTGCTACTGTAAGAGTTATTTATATTCACTGCGTAACCAGTGGCATCCCTCGCTCCGTTCAGACGGTTTTCTATTTGAACAAAATTCTACATACCTATTGGCAGCCTCAAATATATTTTCTTGAATCTGAGCTAAAGTAGGGTTATTACTATTAACAATATGTACAAACTGAAGCCTCAAATTTTCTGGCATAGAATTCCATACGAAATATAATAGTATGGAATCAACATCAATTTCAAGTTTGTTGAAGGTAGAAGTTATTGTCCTCATCTCTCCTATAAAAGTATAAATATCTTTAGGACCATCTACCGATAAATCTACTAATCTTTTAATTATATCAAACTTTCGAATGACTGGAGAAGCAAATGCTTTCATTAGCAATTCTTTAGCATCAGTATAGGACTGTTCATTACTCAATAAAGATTTCATCAAAACTAGTGGTTCACCACTCAACTGCCTTTCAAGGTATATGAATTTTTCATATTCACTCAGTGAATATTTCTCAATAATATTCTCAAATTTAGAAAGAAAATCTTCTAATTGTTCATTCTTTCCATGACTAAACTCAGGTAAAGGTAACATAGGTAACTTAAGCCTTGATGGGGCAGACAAAGGCACAGAGATCATTGGAGGCAAATTAGCTTGATCATCGTCGTTGACAGTAACAAATTTTAAATTAGTTAACTTGCTAATGGTGAGATTAAGTTTAGACTGATATTCATCACAGAACTCAAGTTCTTTATCTAACTTATCTCTATCCTTTTCATGTAGCCATAGTGCACTAGAAATTTTAGAATCATAGGATTTTAATTCGGATTTAAGCTCATTAAGCTCGCTTAATTTCGAATCTCGAATAACAAAATCATAACTACCAATATCATTATCATCCCTATTACAATTTCGAGTTACCTTACCTCGTGCATATTTTCGATTGTCCATGATGAATTTTAGTTGATCCATAGACATACTAGTGTCTTTAGAATCTTTCCCAGACATAATTAAATTTATAATCAAAATAAGGTACGGGGTATGACAGCCGAAAGAGCCTGGAAACAATCATTAGAGAGCACGGACATTTTTAGAGATACAAAGGAATAGGACTTCAGAAAAGACAAACAACAAAGAGAAAGAAGAACGACGACACAACTACCGCAATTGGGGGGAGTGTCCCTGTTTGGGCGCCATATTAAGAAAAAAGGTTGAAACTAAATATTCGAAGGACAATTTAAAAATAAAGATATAATTATTTATTCAAAAATTATGATAAATATATACATTTAAAGGGATAATTTGGTTGTCCCTTATTTGATAGTAATTAGATCCAGACAGGACACTCCAATAGGGTAAAGGGGCCTTTACACGGTAAGTGCTCAGTGCCACTTTGTGGTGACACTGCTCTATGCCACGCCCACTTTGCTACTTGCCCCACCCTTTTTGGCAAAACTTGGTGGTGACCAAGCGAACGCTCACCACAAAGTGCCACTGTCTGTCAGTAGCGATTGTCAGACAATCAACAACCCCTTTCATTGGCCTAGTTGAAGAGCACCCATGCCCATGGAAAATGAAATCAAAATATTATTAAGATAAAACACTAACAGCGTTAGTGTTTAATAGCATATTAGATGCTAACCACGATACTAAAGTGTCAGTGCCCACCAAAGCACATTCTGCTCGTGTAAAGGCGCTGAGCTAATTGGTGGGCAGTGTGGTGAAAAAAGTGTGGTGAATAGTGCCACTGACCAGTGCTCGTGTAAAGGCCCCTTAAGTCGACTATAGACAGGAGCGAACAGAGTAGAACCACATACGACAGCTAAAAGGAAAATAACGTCCAATTAGTAAAGATGACAACAATTTGATTTATATAAAAATGAAACTTGTAAAAATATAAATATAGATGAAAACTCATTCTGAGTATAAACTTGATTAAATTGCCCTACATTAGGTTAGAACACTCCCTATGCCAATGTCCACAAATATTTTCATGGTCACTATTAGCACCACTTACAATCATATGAATCGAGACACTGCTTGATAATTGTAGTGAGGTGGCACCAATCCGGCTGATGGCATAGTGGCTCCGCCCCTCCCTCCTCCCGTCTCATCAGACCTCCAATCCGGGACCCATAAATGAAGATCAGCCTCCAGGCATCCCTCTAGCTAACTGCCCCTCCCTCTCGCCGGTTCACTCCATTATTTTGTAGGAGGAGTAGCAAGATAATATAGAACTTAGTGGCCGGAGCAACTGTAGACGTTGCGAAGGCGACTGAAAGACTGCTTTTCTTTTCTTCGGGAAAATCTGAGGAAAACTTAGAATACCGCCCATTATTTTGTCCTCCCAATCGCTAAACAGATCTCAACTCAAATGACATAAGAGGTGCGTAAAGCAACTGGGAGTGACCAACATTAATGAGAAAGCAATTACATCACAATGAGTATCACATACATATATATTTCAACATATTATTAATAATATACAGTCTTTCATTGTTTGTGACTGTGATGAAAAAGTTTAAAGTCGTGCATTTATTAAATGTTTTAAAATCAAACCATAGCTTAACTCTCACTCAGTATGTATAGGTGAGTAATCAATAAATACTTAGACTTCTATAATTATTGTGCTACATTTAACAAACAGCAATTGTATGCTCTATGAAATATTTTTGGTAATTGGGTACTAAGTTCCAAGTTATTGGTTGGTTCTACAATTTCGGACACGTCACAAAAGAAAATGTTATTATATTATTATTATTTAACTTCTATTCTAATTGGTATCATGGAAACCAATTGAAATAAAAGTTAAATAATGATTATTATATATAGATTTTTACGTGTTCGAATATATGGAACCCTGCGATAACACGGAACTAACCCTATAATAGGACATTTTGAATTTCTGAACCAATTGCTTCTAATAACCTCATCTGGATTATAATTTTGATATATTTTCAGTTACCGTGAAATAATCACAGAAAATTGTCTCCGTTTTCTATGTTTACGAACGGTTCTTATTTCGAATCATGACTCGAAATAAGGAACACTTTTACTGTAGTGAGTTGTACTTAAAGCGAGGCCTGCATGTATTAATATTCAATGATGTCCCTCTTTTAATTCAAATGACTATTTACTCATTTTTTCGTTTATTCCAAATTTCTGCTATTTTACTTTCATTCGATTATTAAATTGTTCATTTTCTCTCAATTCATTGCCTACATTAGTTGGAGATAGATTTAAGAAAATGGACAAAAATAATCATTATTTCATTACAGATTATGATAAATTTAAATTGATTATAAATTGCAATATTATGATAGTTCGAAAATGAATTTATATAATTTAAAAAGATTAATTTCACCGAAACAATAATTATGAACCTTGATTTAAACTAAGAATCCAGTTTCTAATGTAAATGAATGGCAATGGCTGATAAAACCTATTTTATTACATTCAGCCTATAACTATTGGGTCAATTATTATCAAGTATATATAATAAGTTATGATGTACGCGACAGCATTCAACATAAACTGATAACGTTACATAAAGTAAAATAACTCTATCGATAACTCTCTAAATTATATACTGGGAAAATACTCTCAAGAATATACCAACATTTATATTATTAATATATTCAGCAACATTTGATTGGAGGACGTAGAAGTACTCGGAAAGTTGATATAAATATGCGTCATTATAGGACAATAAGATTTTTTTACATTATAATGTCATATCACTGTAAGTTGTTCATAAAATCACTGTAAGTAGTTCATAAAATCACTGTAAATATCTTCTATATAAACATCACTGTTAATATCTTCTAACATCAGTGTAAGTATCTTGTTCTTTTCTTGAGTTAATTCAGATATCTGTTTTGAAACCTCTTCTCTTTGCACAGTAGAACTTCCATTAATTTTTGGCTCGTTACTCTCTTCTAAGTTATAATTGAAGAACGAAAATTGTTCTGGGAGATTCCGAGTAGCAGTCATTTATTTACTGTGGAATTAGTTACTGTGAATATTTTTTTTTGTAGAAAAACTTTGTTGTTCAACTGAAAGCAACACGCAGAACTGAGAGGTAAAACGTATATCAACTGAAAGCAACATGCAGAACTGAAAGGTAAAACATATATCAACTGAAGGCAACATGCAGAACTGAAAGGAAAACATATATCAACTGGAAGCAACTCAGGTCGTATCAATAATGAGCAACACTGTCCCAATGTTGACAATGTTAAATCAACATTGGAGCAAATTGTTACCTGGGACATAATATGTAGTTGTAGATCTATCCAACATCAACATTTTGATGTTTTCTTTGTAGTCATTTTGGGTAGTCTTTGTAGTCATTTTGGGTAATCTTTGTAGTTATATTGGGTTATGCTTGTGGTCATATTGGGTATTCATTGCAGTCATATTGGGTTTCACTGCAGTCATATTGAGTAGTTACTGTAGTCATATTGGGTATTCACTGCAGTCATATTGAGTAGTTACTGTAGTCATATTGGGTATTCACTGCAGTCATATTGGGTAGTTACTGTAGTCATATTGGGTAGTTACTGTAGTCATATTGGGTAGTTAATGTAGTCATATATAAAGGACTCAGGCTTTAGTTATCCCTGAGTGAAGAGATTATTGTTTGATAGTACCTTTACTAATAATTTCGTAAGTGTTAGATAGGTTCAATTTAGTGTTCAACATGGCTTCAGATCATAAAGTACATACAATATATTCTAAATATTTTAAAACAGACTCCAGTCGTGTGAACGTTTCAATTTATTCTCTATTTCGAAAAGATCTCAAACCAATTCGTTGGCCAAAGCCTCTAATTACTGTTAATCTGAACCCAATTTGAGAATTCGACTGTTGATTGTATCTTTATTACTTAGATTGAATTGCTCGGAGAATTTCATTTGCACGATAGTGCTAGGGTGAATGGACATATGTGGTAAAATTGGTAGAAATAACCCCTAATCAAAATCACAACAGTTCTATTCTCTTCCATCAATCATAAAATGTTTCTGTACTTGAGAAAAAAACATTTGAAATATAAATATATTTTAATGTTTGACCTTCCTTCATTAAAACTATACAAGTGAACTTTTTATTCTTCAACATCCTAATGAGAATATATTGATACATGATGTGTAAGAACTCTGTAATTACAATCAGTGTGTAGCAAAGCAGCACAACATGATTAAATGGTGAATTTCTTGAGTTCAATTACACATCATTATGGAATTATTTTATGTATCTTTTTATTGTAAGTGATGAATTTGTTGATGAAAATATTTCTGTTTTTTGTAGCCTTCCTGTCAGAAGTAGCATATTTATTTTTCTTATAAAGATTGTTATTTATTCTACCGAACAACAAACTAAACTAACTATATTACGTTTAATGTTAGATATGAAGTTACAACTGTAACTGACCAGCCTGCGGTCAGCTAAAGCGCCGTCCAGACGCTCCGACAAACCACTGAGCTTGGAAATACTTTCGGTCGGGCGAACACGGACAACACGAATTATGTAAAAAAAACTTATGTATTTTTTTTTCATGTGAATAAATTTCATATAAATAAATTTAATGTAAATTAATTCAATTTAAATTAATTTAATGTAAATAAATTTAATGTAAATTAATTTAATGTAAATAAATTTAATGTAAATAAATTTAATGTAAATAAATTTAATGTAAATAAATTTCCATGTAAATAAATTTTCATGTCCATGGTATTACCTATCTCTTAAAGGTCCACTCCAAGCAAATATTTCTATTGCTTTATTTAACGAGGCTAATGTTCTTTATCATTTTGCTGCAAACTGCATCCAATTTGGTAGCGTATTTTTAATTTTATATACTTTTGAAGATTTTTAAAATCAAAACTTTACAAAACCTATTTTACTTCCGACTTACTAATTTAAGAAATTTTCAGTCTGAAGAAAAAGAATGTACACCATTTGTTTTGATTGTCAACTAGTTCTTAGGTTTAATAAATCCATTAAATATTCGTTTAAAGGTATAAAATTGAATGAACTTATAATAGACACGTTTATATACTTTAGGAAACAATTAATATCTAAAATAATTTAAATAAAGGCCGAAAACGCATGGTTTGTTTATAAAATTCAAATTTGTAATCAAAACAAAGAGTGTACAATCTTCTTCTTGAGCATCAGATTAGTGATTCGCTCAATTGTTGTTCACAGAGTATTAAAAAACTTTAAAAACAAATTATAAAATATATATTGAACCGAATTGTATGCAGTTTGCAGAATAATGATCGTAGACCTTAGTTCTATAATATTATGTTATAAACTCATTTTTTTCCCGGAGCCTGGAGAGGACCTTTAAGAGAAAAAACTTTCAAATTAATGCTCGGCTCGTATTTTCTATAATAGAAAACTATAGTTATTGAAAGAGAAAATCTGAAATCTAAATTGAATATGAAAAAAATATGTTAACTATTATAATTTTCCTTTTTAAGCGAGCAAAACCAATTATTTCAGCTATTATTTTTATAAATTGCACAATAGCATTTATTTATTGAAAGCAAAGTAACCTATACATTAGATCCAGGTCCCTGGTCTTTATAATTTTATTCATACTAACATCAGATTTGCTTCAGTGTTCTTGTAGTGAGGTTGTGGTGTGTCTGTGCCGCTCCTCGCTTGTGAATAACTTAAGTAAATAGTAAGTTTTCCGATTCAGTATTCACTCCTAGAAATGGCCGCAACTCGTGCTGCCGCTGTACCTTCTAAGACTACTAACAAACAATTATCTGAAGATGGAAAGATTATCCTTGAAAAGATGGAGAAGCAGTTTGGGACTATGAAGAAATTCTTTACCGGTTGTTTGGAAAAATCGGTAAGTGAGATGGGAACCCGCTTGGACGATCTCATAGAGCAATTCTCTTCCTTCAAGCATGACATCTTGGTAGACATTGAGAGTAAGCAGAAAGATCTAGCAGATGTTAAAAGTAACTTTGAGAATCTGCAGAACAAGGTATCAAAGCTTGAAGAAAGGGTGGATGATAGCGATGCCTATGAGAGAAGAGACTGCCTAATATTTTCAGGTGATTCACTTCCACTTTGCGATCAGGGAGAAGACTGTTCTGGAATTGTAATCACGTTATTGAAGAAGGTCAACCTAGATATCAATAAGAGTGACATATCCACAGCGCACAGATTGGGTAATAAACAGAAGCAGCAGGGGCCTGACAAAAGACCGATAATTGTGAAGCTGTGCCGTCGAGACCTGAAGAGAGATATTAGGTACGCTTGTAAGCAAGCCAAACCTAACTATTTTGTGAATGAAGATTTGACACCAACTCGGAGTACGATTATGTGGGCACTGAGAAGGATGAAGAAGAAGCATGCAAATATTATATCTGGTTGTAACTCAGAGGATGGTAGGGTCTGTGTATGGGTCAAGTCTACCTCACCATCATCTCAAGATGTTAAACGCTTCCTAAATACCTACGAACAACTAGCAGATTTCTCAGTGAGCATCCTGAAGGAGAGAATATCTGAGTTCATAGATGTTTGGAGGCATTGACTTTTGTATGACTCTATTTCTGTCTATTTTTTGTATCGCTTCACCCTACTTATTTCTTCCTTTGCTCATCCGATGTTTATCTCTGCCCTCCTGATGTTTATCTCTGCTCTCCTGATGTTTATCTCTGCTCTCCTGATGTTTATCTACGCTCTCCTGATGTTTATCTCTGCTCTCCTGATGTTTATCTCTGTTCTCCTGATGTTTATCTCTGTTCTCCTGATGTTTATCTCTGCTCTCCTGATGTTTATCTCTGCTCTCCTGATGTTTATCTCTGCTCTCCTGATGTTTATCTCTGCTCTCCTGATGTTTATCTCTGCTCTCCTGATGTTTATCTCTGCTCTCCTGATGTTTATCTCTGCTCTCCTGATGTTTATCTCTGCTCTCCTGATGTTTATCTCTGCTCTCCTGATGTTTTTCTCTGCTCTCCTGATGTTTATCTCTGCTCTCCTGATGTTTATCTCTGCTCTCCTGATGTTTATCTCTGCTCTCCTGATGTTTATCTCTGCTCTCCTGATGTTTATCTCTGTTCTCCTGATGTTTATCTCTGCTCCCCTGATGTTTATTTCTGCTCCCCTGATGTTTATCTGTTTACTTACCTCTACCAAACGGAGTTTACTTGCCTCTACCAAACGGAGTTTACTTGCCTCTACCAAACGGAGTTTACTTGCCTCTACCAAACGGAGTTTACTTGCCTCTACCAAACGGAGTTTACTTGCCTCTACCAAACGGAGTTTACTTGCCTCTAACAAACGGAGTTTACTTGCCTCTAACAAACGGAGTTTACTTGCCTCTAACAAACGGAGTTTACTTGCCTCTACCAAACGGAGTTTACTTGCCTCTACCAAACGGAGTTTACTTGCCTCTACCAAACGGAGTTTACTTGCCTCTACCAAACGGAGTTTACTTGCCTCTACCAAACGGAGTTTACTTGCCTCTACCAAACGGAGTTTACTTGCCTCTACCAAACGGAGTTTACTTGCCTCTACCAAACGGAGTTTACTTGCCTCTACCAAACGGAGTTTACTTGCCTCTACCAAACGGAGTTTACTTGCCTCTACCAAACGGAGTTTACTTGCCTCTACCAAACGGAGTTTACTTGCCTCTACCAAACGGAGTTTACTTGCCTCTACCAAACGGAGTTTACTTGCCTCTACCAAACGGAGTTTACTTGCCTCTACCAAACGGAGTTTACTTGCCTCTACCTAACGGAGTTTACTTGCCTCTACCTAACGGAGTTTACTTGTCTCTGCCTAACGGAGTTTACCTGTCTCTGCCTAACGGAGTTTACCTGTCTCTGCCTAACAGAGTTTACCTGTCTCTGCCTAACGGAGTTTACCTGTCTCTGCCTAACGGAGTTTACCTGTCTCTGCCTAACGGAGTTTACCTGTCTCTGCCTAATGATGTTTACCTGCCTCTACCTAATGATGTTTACCTGCCTCTACCTAATGATGTTTACCTACCTCTACCTAATGATGTTTACCTACCTCTACCTAATTATATTTACCTGCCTCTACCTAATTATATTTACCTGCCTCTACCTAATGATGTTTACCTGCCTCTACCTAATGATGTTTACCTGCCTCTACCTAATGATGTTTACCTGCCTCTAGCTAACGATGTTTACCTGCCTCTACCTAACGATGTTTACCTGCCTCTACCTAACGATGTTTACCTGCCTCTACCTAACGATGTTTACCTGCCTCTACCTAACGATGTTTACCTGCCTCTACCTAACGATGTTTACCTGCCTCTACCTAACGATGTTTACCTGCCTCTACCTAACGATGTTTACCTGCCTCTACCTAATGATATTTGCATGTCTCTACCTAACGGAGTCATCTACCTCTCTACCTAACGGAGCTTACCCGGCTCTACCTAATTTGGGATATTTGCTGCCTATTTTCCCTTTGTTTTTTCTGCCTTTATTATTATCATCTCTGTATAATTTCTTTAGTTTTTATTTTCGAGTCTGATTCTTTGAATGTTTATGTTGATAGGTGTGTCAGCTGCACGACCGATAATTTTAATAGCTTTAACATTCAGGGTGGGCTTACGGTGGTTTGTCAAAATATTCATTCTTTTGAAAAAAATTATGACTCTTTATCTATCATGTTAAGTGAAATGAAGGGTGGGGTTGATGTTCTCATTGTTACTGAGACATGGTTCTCTGAAGATAGTGTACGGGATATTGATGGATATATAGGTTATCACAGCTGTCGCAGTGTTAGAAGGGGTGGTGGGTGCTCTGTGTATATTCGTGCTAAATATAAATCCTACTCGCTATGTAATTTTACTATTAATAATGACTTTTTTGAATCTTGTAGTATAATGTTGAAACTAGACAAAATTGAAATAATTGTTATAGGTATATATCGACCACCTGGTTATGTTTATCGGAACGAATTTGTAGCATTTCTAGATCGCTCGTTGTCTTCTATTTCTCCATCAAAATGTGTTCTTGTTGGTGGTGACTTGAATATTGACTTATTAAATTTGGATAATGCTTGGACTGGTATGGTAGATCTGTTTAGATCTTATAACTATCTCCCGTACATAACTAAACCTACACGTGTTACAGACGATTCAGCCACTTGTATATATCATTTTTGGTTTAACCGTTTTAATGTAGCTAAAAGTGAAGTACTGGTGGGCTGTGATATCTCTGACCATTATGGTATATTTATTGTTTTATATGATGATCGAAAAATACCAATTGTTGAGAGATTTAGAGATCACTATAATGATAACCTTGTAAGATTGTTTTCTGAAATTAGTTGCTATTTGGTGATTGGCATTTAATAGCACACAATGACACTGATATCAACATTAAGTGTAAAGTTTTTCTAGATAATTTTTACAAAATTTACGACAAGTGTTGTCCCATTAGTAGTAAGGTTATATCTTTTAAATCTTTGTGTAATCCCTGGATTAATAATGAGTTGGTAATAGCAATAAAACAAAAGTTTGTTCTTTTTAGGGGTTACAAATCGGGTGTTAATAGCTTCGATGATTACAATAGTTTCAAAAATAAACTTCAATACGACAATAGACGTGCTATAAAGCACTTTTTTCATTTGAAATTTAACGAGGCATCTCAAGACATGAAATCGACTTGGAAATTGTTAAATAAACATTTTCTTAAGCGGGAATCGAAGGTCAATATATTGCTTGAGGATTCTAATGGTATGAATGTTGTTTCTGATGTAGAAGTTTCCAGGGTGTTTTCGTCTTATTTTTCTTCCATTGCTAGGGATCTAAATGAAAAAATTCCGGTTCAACAGGGAGATCCTCTGCAATTCATGCCCGAGCCGCTAACAAATTCATTCTTTGCTTCGCCAGTCTCATGTGTTGAAGTTGTGAATTTGGTGCATGGTATGAAGAATGGTAATTGTAATCTATATGATATTCCGACCTTTATTTACAAAATGCTCATTAATCTGTTAGCACCTATCATTTCCCATTTGTCGGAATTTAGTGCTGGGATGACTCAATCATTGATGTCCGTTGATTATTGGCTAAGTCTAAATAAGCTCTCATTGAATTTATCTAAAACTTCCTATATGATTTTACTCATAAACCTCTGAGCCTGCCTTTGACTGATATTTTACTTAGTGGTAATCCAATTGTAAGAGTGAGCAGCGCTAGTTTTCTGGGAGTTATACTTGATGACAGACTATCATTTTCTGACCATAATGCTGATTTATCAACAAAAATATCAAGATCTCTAGGTGTAATGTACCGTATTTCCCTCTGTTCACCTTATTCTGTATTAAAAACTATTTATTATTCTCTGATTTATTCTTACATGACTTATTGTATATCGGTGTGGGGTGCTAGTGGTACATGCAATGTGGCAAGAGTTAATGTCCTCCAGAAGAGAGCGTTTAAATTGTTGAATAGATCAAATCCTCACCATTGCGATACCTATATGTGTTATGATTCTCTTTATAGGTAATTTATATCTCTCAAAATGTCTACTTGCTTCGTTTATAATTCAGACCCATGTTTTCATAATAGATATTTACAATTAATTCCAAATCATAATCACCTTACTAGATTCAGGGAAGTTGACCATTTAAATTTGCCAATTGTTACAAAATCCATCTGCCAAAAAAATTTCTTTTATAAATCTTTAGTTGTGTGGAATTCATTGCCTCCAGAGTTACGCCAGTGCGAAACATATAAAATATTCAAACGTCATGTTAGGAAATATTTCATCCAGTGATATAAATGTAGTTGTCCATGTTTTTGTTTTTGAATAATTTGTGAAAATTGTTGTATGCCTATAATACTATTTCTTAGTAACTTTATTGCAGTCACTGTATCTTCAATTTTTTTTTTTCATTTTTTTTTTGTTTAATATAATTCAATAGCTTTCAGTTGTCACATTATGATTAATCTTGCTAACTGAATTATTTTATACATAGATATATTTTAATTTGCCCGAATAACTTTTTTAAAGTTACCTTAGGGCTTTCTTCAATCAAATAAATTATCCTTTTTTTTGTATATAAATGTAGTTGATTGATTAAATAAACTCTATTATTATTATTATTATTATTATATAAATTATAGAGAGCTTCACGGCCAGTAAGCATGAAGCTTTTATGGCAATGTTTTTAGCGCAATTATATGTGAATACTAGGGTAGATAATAATATAATATCTGATTTAGAATCCTTTCAATGCAACTAATTTTCTTAACAATAGCAAGTAATTTATTTTTATATGAGATATCATAAGTAAAGAAAAGTGTATTTATGATGATTTTACACAGTTTACTGATTACACATTTCCAAAAAGAAACTTTACTAATTGTAATACTCGTAGATATTCCTAAATTGGTCTGGGTACACGATGACAAATTTGTTAGATTTGAAAATCAGAAGAAATTAGAAAACTGTGATTGGTGAAAATAGCATAATTACTTTAGAGATTACCCAATAAATAGATTATCTACATTATCCAATATAGTGTATGGGCCACAAAAATGTTTCCGCTTTTTCAAATACTTGTAAATAGTTAGCAAATGAACAAAGAATCTGTATCTTGGTCTCTTTTATCCCTCTCTTATTGTACTATTAACAAGTATAAACAATTTCGAACTGATTGACATAGTTTAATAACAGGAAAGCTAAGAGTGAGGGTGACTATTTTGGTCATTGCGCGAAGATTATTCTTAGAGCTAACTCTGTGATTTTTATTACTAAATTGCTAGTGAATAAAAAGAAAAAAAAATAATGATAGATATTATAATATAGGGTGATTACGCTTCTTCCTTGGAAACTATATGGAAATAGAACAACTTCAGTGACAATTTTGTTCTCTTATGAAGTTTTCACTCTGAATATTCGTTCTTCGATCGCTTGTTCATTTCATGGTTAAGGCCCGTTTTACACTTGCATTTTTAAAACTGCGGAAAAAAGCTCTTCTTAAAATGTGTTCATACTTTCGTTTTTTTATCGCTGACGGAAAAATCACATTAAATTTTTACTCCAGCGATGAAAAAACGCAAGTTTGAACACATTTAAGGAAAGCTTTTCACCGCGGTTTTAAAAATGCAAGTGTGGAACGGGCCTTGACCATGCCATGAACAAGCGAAGAACGAATATTCAGAGTGAAAACTTCAATGAGATCTAAAATGTCAATGAAGTTGTTCTATTTCCAAATACTTTCCAAGGAAGAAGTGTAAGCACCCTATATCATAATGTCTACCATTATTTTTTTTTCTTTTTATTCATTTCCTTTTAGTAAGTAAAATCACAAAGTTAGCTCTTAGAATAACCTTCGCGCAATGACAAAAAATAGTCACTCTCACTCTTTGCTTAACCTGTTATTAAAATCGTCCACGGACATCTCGTCCACGGACATTTCGTCCACAGACATTTCGTCCACGAATTGCTTTATTTTGTGTTATATTTATTGTGTGTATTTATTTTATATATTATATTATTTATATATATTCTGCAATATAAAAGTATTGAACACCCTTATTTGATGGTAATTATAAATGTATGGACTTTGCCTAAATCCTTATAGCAATCTTTTTATGCTGTTGGCCGGCATCAGTAAAATAATAAATATGAAAACTTTTTAATGATATACAGGCAGGCCCCGCTTTTATTACAATAATCATCAATAGTAGTATTCAGATTAGCTAAGTAATTAGATGCATTATTAGTTCAGAAATTAGTATTTTATAGCAGAATATTTTCAACAGTGATTACCTAAATTACATACATAATAATATGCAGGTAAATAATATACTACTAGATAAATTATGTAAAAAATAGATAGACATTGGTACTTTTTAGTGATACGTATAATTATTTAAACATAAAAACGTCTGTGTTGTTGGACTGTTTCATATTTTCGGACTTATACATATATAATAATAAATATTATTCACCTCTATTGTAATTACTTTAATTCCTAAGTATCCACACATTTATTCTTGTTAGGACCCTACAGGCTACTATTTCAGTTCTAAATTTTAGATACTCACAATACATTAAATAATGCAAAATATTAAACGAGGTTAATAACTTTAAGATACAGTCAATCCGTTTAGCATATTTAATTTTATAACAGTAATCGATAGATAAACATTTTTATGTGTTTATTCATATACGGCTTAAATCACTATTATATTATTGTATATTTACACCTGCCTATTAATATAATAGTGAAATATATTCCATAAACACTTTAAAATACAAAAAAATGCCATTCGTGGACGAATTGTCCGTGGATGAAATGTCCGTGGACGAAATGTACGTTGGACGAAATGTCCGTGCACGAAATGTGCGTGGACGAGATGTCCGGGAACGAAATGTCCGTGGATGAAATGTCCGAGGACGAGATGTCCTATACCCTCTTAAAATATGTCCATCAGTTCAAAAATGTTTTTATTTGTTAATAGTACAATAAGTGGCTGTGAAAAAGAGACAAAAACCCATTTTTTCCGTCCATTGGCTTAAAGATTTACAAGTATTTCACTTTACCCAATTAATAGACTACCTATATTACCCAATAAATAGATTATCTACATTACCCAATAAATAGATTACCTACATTACCCAATAAATGGATTACTTACATTACCCATTAAATAAATTACCTACATTGCCCATTAAATAGATTGCCTACATTACCCAATAAATAGATTACCTACATTTAATTCCCTTTTGCAAAATAGTGATAGCAAACTTAAATGGTTATTTAATTCAAAATAAAGTAAGTATATGCAGTTGATGTGAATTTGATTGATAGTCACTCTCATGTTGTTTGGCCTTTCTGTTTTTGGTAATAATAATTATTGAGACGATTACAAGTGCATAGTGTTATAGATGGTAATAACCTAACTAGTACTATTTCACATAACACACTAGTTTATACATGCACCTTCTCCCATTCACATTATAGGCCTTTACAACCGTCTATAAACACATCCATCATATCTTCCGAACCGTTCAGCTGGAATAAATGTAAATTTATGAGAGTGCTCCTCTGTGGTAAGAGGTTGGTGCAAAGCCATTTCAAATAATATGATGATAGTTGAATTATCTGAGTCAAATTAAGAGTCAGTGTGACTCAAATTAAGAGTCAGTGTAACTCAAATTAAGAGTCAGTGCGACTCAAATTAAGAGCCACTGTGACTCAAATTAAGAATCGTTATAAGCTTACCTATTTTCTTACTCCATTTGACTTACTAAATAAAATCCCAATGACTATGAATAGTTACTTCATCTCAAAGAATTTTTGTTTGTAGTTTTCAGGTTAAGACAACAATTTTAAAAGTGTAGATGAAATATTTCATTTAGACATTTTTTAGCCAACCGAACTGTAAAATATTTTTCTAACATTCCCATAAAAAAGAAAAAGGTTACGATTTATTTTGTTCGGATTCATCGAACTGTTACACCGATAGGCTTCTCTGTGAACTGTGAAATTAATCAAAATACTTCAGTGGAATGACAAAAAGTTTGAAATGAAACTCCAGTTAAATGAAACTCTGATTTAATTTCATAACTTTTACGCTTAGGAATTTGCCATTGATGTTTAGTAATGAGATGTGGAGACAGAAAAAGAGTAGCATTGATAGTTGGTGTTAGTAGAGCATACCCTGAAAGAAAGGTATGGTGGGGAGATAGAAAATTAGTTAGGGTACCCAATTAAATCTGTTAGTAATGATATAATTTCTACCTCGTGCACAAAAGCAAAGAAAAAATATTGAATAACAAAATAAATTGATCCATATGTGCATAGAAAAGAGTCACTGTGATGATGTACTATCAGAGGAAAGAGTCACTATGATGATGTGCTTTCAGAGAAAAGAGTCACTGTGATGATGTACTATCAGAGAAAAGAATCACTGTGATGATGTACTTTCAGAGAAAAGAGTCACTGTGATGATGTACTATCAGAGAAAAGAATCACTGTGATGATGTACTTTCAGAGAAAAGAGTCACTGTGATGATGTACTTTCAGAGAAAAGAGTCACTGTGATGATGTACTATCAGAGGAAAGAGTCACTATGATGATGTACTATCAGAGAAAAGAGTCACTGTGATAATGTACTATCAGAGAAAAGAGTCACTGTGATGATGTACTTTCAGAGAAAAGAGTCACTGTGATGATATACTATCAGAGAAAAGAGTCTGTGATAATGTACTATCAGAGAAAAGAGTCTGTGATAATGTACTATCAGAGAAAAGAGTCACTGTGATAATGTACTATCATAGAAAAGAGTCACTGTGATGATGTACTATCAGAGAAAAGAGTCACTGTGATGATGTACTATCAGAGAAAAGAGTCACTTCCTAATCCTAATTTCACAGATTACAATTTTCTAATTGTTCATCATTTTCAAAACTTTTGAATTTATCGTCGTGTACCTAGAATTATTTTAAAATACTCACAAGCACTAAAATAATAGTAAAGCTATAAGTATTAAGTAATCAGTATCCTTTTTACACTCTATTGAAGGTATTGATAGTTTGCCATTACATAATAAATATATAGTTTATATATTCCCAATTGACTGAAGAGTTTTAATGTTAGTATATTTAAGAAGATTATTTTATTAATCAATTGCCACTGTCTAATGCAGATGACTGGGGTAATTAATTTTCACGTTCAATTAAATATAAATGTTTTCTTGTGTTAAATATAATAATGATATAATTCACCCATCGAAAAATAGAAATTACTTTATTGAAGTGTTTTTTTTTCTGGTTGTCCACAAGTTTCCCGCAAAATCAATTGATCATATTCTATTTTACAAAATTATCCATCATAATGTTAAGGTTGACATTGCTACAAATATGACTGGTTACATTTTCAGCTTTAAAATCATTTTCTGTTCATTTCACAGCTGAGACGTCAACTTTTCTCAGAGCACATCTTCCTTCTAACACAGATTTCCCAGTGGAAAAATGTCAGATGTGGAAACTAACATTATTGATATATACTTGAGCAAACATGCAAACACATTTCATCAGCAGGCTTTCAATTTGACTGACATTTGCTTTCACTTTCAGATAGACAGGGAAAATAACATTTTATCTGTTATGTATTTGCATCGTGAACTTGAATAAACTAAATACTGCAAATGTCTTTTCAACCAATAGGATTTGTTCCAGAAAACACTCGTTTTATTAGACAAAATCCAGTAATGGAAAAGAAACGATTATTTAAATTTTTATACGCGAATATTTCTTTGTTGCAATAATGATTGAACAATATTAACCCTTTAATAACATTTACCCGTATGAGATACATTAAAAATATTTTAATTCAGACGTAAATGTATCGTCAAATTTCTCCTCAGTCAATAAATATTTTCTTAGTTTTACAAATGAGCCAAAAAGAACTATAAAAATAAGCACTTCCAGATATAAATCCCATTAAATGGCTTACTAATCTTTCATATTTATGATGACACATTATGATCAAAGTATATTTATTTATAATAAAAGTATTTAACTATTGCCAAATATTACCGTCATCTTTTATTTCCAATCGCCCTAACGATATCGTGCAAATGAAATCATCCGAGCAGTTTAATCTAAGTAATAAAGATACAATCAACAGTCGAGTTCTCAAATTGGGTTCAGATTAACAGTAATTAAAGGCTTTGGCCAACGAATTGGTTTGAGGATTTTTCCAAATAGAGAATTGATTGAAACGTTCACACGAATGGAGTCTGTTTAAAAATGTTTAGAATATATTGTATGTATTATCAGGGAAAAAATAAACGAGGTCACTTTAAAATTTAGATGCAAAAACCGTGGAGCTTTCAGTCAAAATTTTGAGATTTGACAACGTTGCATAGGATAAGCTCCACCTTCTCGTAGTATTGAGAAAAGATGCCAATTAATTTCTATTAAGATACCAATTAGTGAATTATCTTTGAATATAGATGGTTGGTGGCATTAAATCTTACTGTTTTACAATTAGCTTTACATTTCTACTAAAATTAATTATAATTATTGAATTGCGTTCTCCAGTATTAATTTGAGTATTTTCACTATTTTGTTTTGGTCACTTAATATCAAATAAGTATAAGAATGTTAAAGTCAAATAAATAATTACTAATTATTATTTACCTGAACTCATGGAAGAACTAGTAAGCCTGAACTATAGCAATCGGAAAGTTTGGGACATTTTGGTTGGTATTATTGAAACATCAATATTTGGGTGTCCGAATGAAATCACACTAATATATAATAATTATTCTCAAAACTTGAAATCATTCTCGTTTATAATCTAAGATAGGACATGCCATATTCTTACCTCCCCCCCCCCCCCCCCCCCCCCCCCCCCCCCCTCCCACAGATATTTTAAACTCAATCAGTACCATTCATCAACATGTTGCGGGACTCAGGTGAATTATTTAGTATACTGTACTGAATATAAGAAATTTTAGGCATATGAATAACCTAATCGACGATAATGGTAACAATGTTAGGCATCAATATAAGTTAACCCAATGAAAGGGTGAGAATAAAGGGGTACGCGGGGTTTCACAAACACCCCCCCCCCCCCTCGCCCCCATCTCTCACCCATTACCATAGTTTTTTTGCTATATAGACCTAATATAGTTCTGTTTCATATGTTTTTTAAAAGTTTATATTCATCATGTTATGTATGCTAGATTTAATTATCCCCATTCCAATCACTCCGTGATGGTGGAAGAAAAAAATTAGTCTGTGATGATTATTTATTGTACGATATTTGAATAATATTTGAAATAAAATAGTGATACCTTTTACCTCTTTGGTAATAATAATAAGAGGCCGTGAGGGCATATTTCTCTTTGCATGTTAACCATTTCGGTCATACATGCTAATACCTCTTTGATCTCGATTACTTTCTGCGATAGGGTAAGTTGCGGATTATTGGACGGATATTACCAGAAAATGTATATAATTAAAGTTAAATAATTTTAATTATATACTTATTTGTATTTAGATCGAATAATTGGAACCATCCGATAATTTGTAACTTGCAGCTAATATATAACATATTTTATGTAACTATTCCTAACTCTGTAATCAAATTAGATTTTTCAACTGTAATTAAGTTAAAATCTAATGTTATAGGCAGCACAGTTTACCATTAAAAAATAAATGGTGCCTCTCTCACGGACGTATCTTATAAGGATCACCTAAATCTAGATGCTACCTATTTCAATTTATATTAATTTCAGTAACTAAAAACTAATCATAATTAGGAGGTTTGACCTCTGCTTGGAATAAAAGGCCATATAGCTGACGTCAAATGGAAAGGAACTCAAAGAAGCAGACAGAAAAGAAAATGGTTCAATGATCATTGAACAATGTCACCTACAAATGCTCAGAGATGAAGAACGTGAATATGCAGTCATTTACCAAGAAATGTGTATGAAAAAGACACAAGCACCAGTATCTGCATTCACAGACGGAAGATGAAAATGAAAAGATTATGGAAAATTAATCCTACATACCAGAAAAATCTAAAACCCCTTAGTTGGAGAGCATGACTCTAGCTCTATTCTCTAAAACTGCAACTAGTGTTTAAAAAATGATAAGCTTGGTAAATATAAAAAAAGATAATCCATATTACAATAGTTCAGAGTCCAAAGACGCCACCTCTTTCCCTAACATTCACCACAGACAATTCAAAATTGAGCCCCTGAGGGAAATTATTCATTTATCACCTTCAAAAACTTAATCATCGATGAAGGGTAAATTTTTTTTTTTCTAATTAATAAGATATAAACTTAGAAACTCAAATTGATTGACTGATTCAGAAGTATTGTAAATCTAAACTAATACAAACAATATAAAACGAAATAAATATTTACTTTTTGGCCCAACTTTTTTTCGGAGTGTCAATTGAGGGGTATGGTCATGAGCCACCCCCCACTCCCAGACTGAAGCCCCCTCCCCTCCCGGTCATGAGCCTCCCCGGACTTAAGCCTCCGGTCATGAACCCCCCTGGGACGTATGACCCCCCCCCCCCCGGGTATCGACCCCCCCCCCCATCCTGTTTTTTAATCCTTATTTACCTAGTTGAACAAATGAAGAGCTACTTTGATAGAAATAACATGGAGTAGCTAATTATGTAGTTTGTTGTATACGCTAGTTTGTTGTACTGCACACTTCATATGATTTTTTAATTACTTGGCAGGGGGTTCAGGATGACGCCCCCGATATACATATATTTTATGTTAAATCAGTAATAAACTTCATAAGTGTCGGACTACTGGGGTGTCGGACAATTGGGGCGTCTGACTAATTTGGTATCGGACTAATGGGGCGTCGGACAAATGAATAGTAATCTTGTTTTCTTTAGGTATTTTAGGAATCCTTATTTACCTAGTTAAACAAATGAAGAGCTACTTAGATAGAACTAACTGAGAGTATCCCTATCTATCTAGCTAGCTACACTCAGTTATCTATATCAAAGTAGCTATTCATTTGCTCAACTAGGTAAATAAAGATTAAAAACAGGGGGGGGTGGGGTGTTCGTGACCGGGGGGGCTTTTGACCGGGGGAGGGAGGGCTTAAGTCCAGGGAGATTATGAATTACACCTGTTCCTTAAGCGGTGAAAAAATTCATCACCGCTCGTTGCCGTTCACAGAAGTTGGTCCTCGTTAAAGCGCAGTCATATATGCTCGGCCACCGCTTATGTTCGTTCCCCTTACCGCTCCGACGGTTTTGAGCTTTCAAAATGTTGCAAGGGTTGAGGAGCGTTAGTTTTCCTCTCTGCAAAGTTCACTACCTCTAAAACACCGCCCAGCCAAGGTTTGGCACCGCTAGAAGCAAGTTCGTGAACGCTTTATTCCGCTAGGCCAATGCAGAAATCCTGAACGGTGCTTCCACAGCTTTGCCCGGGCGGTGATTAAACGTTGACAAGCTTTGGCAGAGCGTTGCTAATTTTTTATGAGTTTGTTTCTCGAAATTATCTATCAAAATATAAAATACAGGTGGTGCCATAGTGGTGCACCGCTGATGCCGTCGTTGACATAGAGTTGGCTTAACGGTAGGAAGAGGCAGCGAGCGTTGGTTTGGCAGTATGGAGCTATGCAACCTCCTTACCAACATCAAACCAAAGTTCATCACTGCAATGAATCTTTGCTTCCTTTTCTGAGACCGTTTCAGAAAACTCGTGTCTTTGATTCAAATGTTTTCAACTGCCTTATTAAAGTTTATGCAACATTTAATCACCGCCCGGGCAATGCTGGAGAAGCAGCTGTGGTCCAGAATATGAGATTTACGTATTTGCGTCTATAATGGTGCCAAAATTTGACTGGGTTTTGTTGCGGTGGGGAACTTTACGGAGTGGAAAGCTACTGCTTCTCAACGCTCGTAATATTTTTTGCAGTTCAAAACTTTCGGTCGGTAAGTGTGAACATAAGCGGTGGTCAAGCGTATACGTTTTTGCCTGAACGGGGGCCAACTTCTGGTCAGCGTTAACAATTTTTTGTCCCTGCTACAGGAACACTCTAGCAAATTACTCCGGTGTGTCAGGTCTTCAAATGATGAGCCTCAACTATCGATTGATATCAAAAATCTGTCAGAATTTCTGATAAATTTCATCCACTCAGCTCCGTAATCAAAAGCAGTATACCGCATTACCAACTTTAAACCCATCCGAGTCAATGCCCACACTCGTAGAACACCGCTCTATCAATGCTCGTGTTACCATGATTGGTTTTCCCTTGTGATCGCGGTAACGATTGTTGTCGGAATTTCGTTTATTTTCCTTTAATTCAAAGAACGATCGAACAAGGTTCTGACTGTGTGATCTAGGCTTTAGATATCCTTATCTATACATCGAAACAAGCCTTACTTTTAATAAATGAGAAAATTTGCAATTCCTCATGCTATACCACATATATATGATACTAGAATTATTTGCTCCAGTACTTCAGATATTTTCTATTTGATTAAGATTAGCAATTAGTGTTGTTAATCAGTCCCTATCGAAAGTCTCATGAAGATTTCGACAGCTGCTGCATGCTCTCCAATGAGGAGTGCATTATTATGCACCCAAGTAATAAAATAAAAGATTAACAGAAAGATAGTGAGAAAATGGGAGAGAAACAACATAGCTCATTAATAATTAGTTTGGGTGACAAAATATCAACACATGACTAGGATTGTGACAATATGTGTTTAAAATCATAGTTTCAGAAAAAAAGTTTGGACGGAATGAATGAAAGACTATTTAATCATTCTAAATCAGCGGTATACAGTTCTCGATACCATTTCATTTCGTTTCCTCTATGATATTCTTAAGATCTATTATTTTATCTGCATATTGTCACAACCCTACACATGACCAACGAGATGACGTGCACTCGTTGTAGAGTGTATAGTTTTCAAAATAGTTGCATTTTAATTTCTTTTACTATGTAAAATTGAAGACTCCATTAAATCTATCTTGAAAAGAGAGGTGGAAGTCTGCGATTGAACTGTATATACGTTCTCTAGGTTCTAAACTCCAGCAATCAAATTAAAGTATTTATCAATAGCCTCTTCTCCTTTCTACCACGTTAAAATATTAATATTGCCAACACTACTTCCCGTTAAAGGAGATAATTTTATATAGGGATATACTGTTCAATGCAAGAATTTAGATATAGCTTACAAGTTTAACTATTACACAGTTCATGCAAATGAATGTGTTATTAAGCAATGAATATGTAGGCTAATTTTAGAAGTTAGTAGAATTCTCTTTGGCAATGCATCGCTAGCCTAGATGTGGCTTTACCTATACCCATAGTATATATTCTACTATTTATCTTTTTTTTTTTTGTTATAAAAATTATTAAAATATTTGAACATAAGCCAATTTAACAAAATCAGCCTTTACATTAATCGAGGGTATTATAGACATTGCATAATTAACTAATTATATACATTAAAAATTGATTTAAGTTAAATACGCAACAGCTGATGTGACACAGCAGCCTATAGCTAATTACAAAAAGATGCTCTATAATAGATATGAAGTTTGAACTGCTATAGTCGAAAATTGAAAATCTTCTCTTACTAGCTATCAGCTACTGTGTCATACTGGCTAGTGTGTCTCTACCTTAGTTCTTGCCCTTCAAAAAAAATTCAAATTATTCTTCATACTCACTTATTAAGATAGGACTGTTGCAAATAATAAATCAATGATAGTAGTTTTGATCTTACTAACTGATAGTATGGAATGGCTAGTTATTCTGTCAATAATTTAGAGCATGAAAAAAATCGATTGATATTAAATCAAATGATGAGCAGTTTTTCGTGAAGTGCTACGCAATGTAGTTATTATTTCATTAAAATTTGATATACGATTAAATCTGTGTGTAAACCACTATTACAAATGGTTAAATAACTGTTCCTGTAGTTACTCCCATGTGAAAAAATTAAGTTTTTTATAAATATAGTTATTTCGGTGAAGGCCTGATAGTTCAAATAATCGTTAATCGAAATGTAAATTTTTTATTAATACGATATAGTTTGATTCGCACTATATTTCAATATTCAAAGATAATTCACTAATTGGTCTCAAGTAGTCATATACTTTTTACTGCATGGCATCTTTTCTCAATACTACGAGAAGGTGGAGCTTATCCTATGCAACGTTGTCAAATCTCAAATTTTTGACTAAAAACTCCACGGTTTTTGCATCTAAAATTTAAAGTGACCTCGTTTATTCTTTCCCTGATAATACTTTATGATCTGAAGCCATGTTGAATACAAAATTGCATTTATTTTATTTTTAGCTCCAATCTATTATTGTGTCTAAACACCCGCCTGCCTCGATAGACTTGATGATGCCAGAGCCTCAGGATGATTCTCTAATTGTGCCTATTGTTTTGGAGGAGGATGTTCGGAAGGCTGTTAATTCTTTCAGTCCTTGTTCTGCCGGACGACCTAATGGCCTCAGGCCAGGTCAATTGAAGACGCTATTGTCCCATTCATATGCAGAGGCTGAAGTACGTCTTTTGACCACTCTTAATGATTTGTGAATGCGATATTGAGAGGAGAAGTTCCTGATTTTGCTTTGTCACCTTCCTATGGAGCCACATTATGCGCTTTAACCAAAAAGGATGGTGGCATCAGACCCATAGCAGTTAGTAATACCTTGCGTAGGTGGCTGCCAAGGTTGGTGAACGCCCCTTATCACACTTTCTTGGTAGTGAACTAAAACCGGTTCAGCTTGGGTTCTCTACAAAGGGTGGTTGTGAAGCTGCTGCACATTCTGCAAGATGGTACTTGAATGAATGTAACCATAGGAGGGTGTTTCTCATGGTGGATATGAAAAACGCTTTCAATTGTCTGAGGAAAGATACCTTCCTTACTGTTATTGATAACACTCCTATGGCAAGCTTATTCTTCGCCATCAGCTTTGTTTTTTAGTGAAGAGGTGCTGAGGTCGGAGACAGGTATCCAGCAGGGTGACCCTTTTGCACCGGCTATGTTTGCTTTTGGAATTGACGACGTGGCTCGCAGGGTTGAATCAGAGTTCAATTTATGGTATCTGGACGACGCAGCCCTGGGAGATACACCGGAGAGAGTTTTGGAGGACGTGAAAACCTTGATAGATGGATTGAGTGCCATCGGACTTGAAGTTAATAGCGCGAAATGTGAGCTGACCATTCTCTATGATACTGCCCCTGGTGAAACAGAATTGTTGTTCCGTGCAGTGCTTCCAAATGTCAGATTGGTCCATAAGGACAGTTGTTCCTTGATGGGTGTGCCTTTAAGTGACTTACGTATCCCCGCAGAGATTTTAAGGAGGAAAGAAGATCTGTAACTCATGGTCTCTCGATTGCGGGTGGTGGATAACCATCAAGCCTTCTTTTTGTTGAGAAATGATTTCTCCATTCCGAAGCTACAACCCAGGTAACATTGAGTTATTCTCGGAATATTCCCACGATATCTAAACATTCCCTCATTATCCGCTATCGTAAAATGATATCGAGAGAATATTCCAGGGATTAGTGAAAATGAGTTGATTACCTAATGATATATAGGGAATATACCAGGGATTAATGAAAATTAGTTGATCCCCTAACGATATCGAGGGAATATTCAAGATAGTGAAAATTAGTTGATCCCTAACGATATCGAGGGAATATTCCAGGAATTAGTGAAAATTAGTTGATCCCTATCGATATCGAGGGAATATTCCAGGAATTAGTGAAAGTAAGTTGATCCCTATCGATATCGAGGGAATACTCAAGGACTTATTGAAAATTATTTGATCCCCTAACGATATCGAGGGAATATTCCAGGTATTAGAGATAATTAGGTGATCCCAAACGATATCGAGGGAATACTCCAGGAATAAATGAAATTAGTTGATCCCCTAATGATCTCAATGGAATATTCCAGGAATTAATGAAAACTAATTGATCCCTTTCCGATATCGAGGGAATATTTCAGGAATTAGTGAAAATTAGTTGATTACCTATCGATATCGAGGGAATATTCCAAGAATTACTGGAAATTTATTGATCCCCTAAGGATATCGAAGGAATATTCCAGGAATTACTAAAATTTAGTTGATTCCCTAACAATATCGAGGGAATATTCGAGGAATTAGTGAAAAATAGTTGATCCCCTAAAAATTATATAAGAAACTATTATAAAAGAAAAGAAGAAAAAATCTATGAAATATGAAACTATATTTATCGATGATAACCTAAAGATAAACTTGAGTTATCATATTGCATAAAGTTCATTAAAAATCCTACTTCTACTGTGTCCAGGATGGTTGAGCGGTCAGCGTCGCAAGCAGAAGACAACAAAGTGCTGGTTTGAGACCCGGAAACATCACTTCATTTCTTTCTTTATTTCTTTCCATTTAATTTGTATATAACAATATGTATCATTCAACTAATTCATGTAAAGTCAAACATACGCGTACAAATGCTGTTTATGCTAGGAAATATTAATTTTGGTATTCTTATTATTATATCCTTCCTCTATTCTAGATATCCAAGGAACATTCCCATTTGATCCCCTCGATATTGAGGGATATCCCCTCATTATCTCAATTTTATTCTTTTGTTATCGAGGGAATAATAATTTCGGTATTCCTTGCCCTTCCCTTGTAATCGAGGGAATATTTCAAGGATAATATAATTAAATCCCATCATTATTCCCTCGATATCATTTGGGGATATCCCCATATCGAAAAAACGTCATAATAGGACATCCTCTCGATAACGATGGGGATATCGAGAGAATAATCCCTGGGAATTTCCCCGGAATATCCCGGGGAGTTCTGAGGGCTTCTCCAGCTTCGAACTTAGCTGTTTTGATGAATCACTTATATCTACCGTTGCCAGTGCGACCAATGAAGAGAAGTCAGCTTATTCTTGGGGTCAGGCAACTTTACCAGTTGGCCTTGATGGACTGGGTTGTTAGAGAGCTGGATATATTGCCTTACCTGCTTTTGTGTCTTCAATGTATTCTGTGAGTGATTTGGTTGAAAATATTCTTTCAAATGTTAATGTAGTTGATACCGGAGAGCTTACAGATGCAGCTGGGACATTGAGACAGGGTTTAGAGGCCAGTCTCCCGATACCAGTCCGTGAGTCCAGTCAAAAAGAATGGGATACACCACGGGTTCATTCATTAATGGCGAGTCTGTTGGCTAGAGCTGATCAGGTGGCAAGGGCACGTCTTTTATCTGCATCTCTTAAACAAACTGGAATGTGGTTAAACGTGATTTCCATACCGTCATTGGGTACACGGCTTGATCCAGATGTCCTGAGGGTTGGTGCCAGAGTTTTTTGTGAACCTCAATCTTGCCGCTATGGTAGTGGGATGGATGTCAGAGGACTGCATGACCTGTCTTGTGGTACTGTTCTGGGTGTCACCAAAGACATGCAGTAATGAATGATGTTGTAAAACGGGCTTTGCAGAGAGCAGGACTTTCTTCAGTGCTTGAGCCTCCTGGAATTAACAGAGGTGATGGTAAGCACCCAGATGGTATTACTATGTTTCCTTACATGAATGGAAAAAGTCTGATTTGGGATTACATGTGTGCCGACACATTTGCCGAGACACAACTCAATGATTTCGCAGTTGAGGCCGGATTAGCTGCCGAAGATGGGGAGAACCATAAGCGTCAAAAATGCTCCGCCCTTGGAGATGCATACATATTTGAGCCAATTACTAGAGACCACAGGAGCGTACGGTAGTACAACCTCCTCAATCATGAAGTCCATAGGTAGACGCCTTGTTGAGACAATGAATGATCCAAGGGAGTCTGCCTGGTTCCAACAACGAATGGCTCTTGCAATCCAGAGAGGGAATGCCTTCAGCATCCTCTCAGCCGCGAAGGAGAGTTTTAGTGGGTCGGGTCCATCCCTTCAGGGAACTCAACCCCTCACTCGTAGTTCCTGAAGGAATTTCCTCTTCTGTAAAGTTTTTTTTCCTTCTTGTTTTTAATGGAAAAATATTGTCTTTTTAAACAAAGAAAATTAGTTTAACTATTTGATTAATTCTAAAGTCGAAAACTGAAAATCAGAAGGACTTTGGAATTGAAACTTTTTCAAGAAATAATGAAATATTCTAACTCGCTATAAAATATTAGTGAGTTAACTCAACTCACATGAGATAAACATTTAAAGCAATTTATATGAATTGATTCGTCATATTGTTTTACTGCTAAGAAAGCAAAGATTTCTCGTGCGCATCAGAGCAAAAAAAAAACAAATTTACGCCGGGGAGTAACTCTTCTGTCCTTATTATTCGCATCACGGAGGGAATTTTCGCTCCGTGAAATAGTTCTAAAATTTAGTGTAGCAATTTATCAGTCGCTTCGACACTAATTGGATTGAATAAGTTCATCGAACGCATACATTTCAGTCGTTATTACACCATTAATAACTTACAAAGTAAAAGATAAAGAGATTTAAAAGCTAAAATTAGCTAAATTTTCATTCACGGTGAAAGATGTAAATTTAACTTTAATGTAGGCTTCAGTATAATATTATTAAATTTATAAGCATTTCTTTATTTAATGAGGAAGGCAGAGAAAGATCTTAATAGGAAGCCTCTAAAATAGGAATAACAGTTATTCCACAGTTACGGAAAATAACTGGTGAAGAATTTAAAAATGTTATAAGGTTTGGAGATATGAATCACCTGGAGCAAACTTAATACAGGATAAATAAATTGATAACTTGTTAGCTTTTTAGGTGACTTTCATTACCTAGATTTTAACCTATAATTTGGTACTGATATAAACCCTTCAAATAGTAATAATGGTGACTATGTTTTCGGTAGCTAGTTTTTAGCGGCTCTAGGACAACTGGTACCCGGACAACTCGTACCTGGACAACTCGTACCCGGACAACTCGTACCCGGACAACTCGTACCCGGACAACTCGTACCCGGACAACTCGTACCCGGACAACTCGTACCCGGACAACTCGTACCCGGACAACTCGTACCCGGACAACTCGTACCCGGACAACTCGTACCCGGACAACTCGTACCCGGACAACTCGTACCCGGACAACTCGTACCCGGACAACTCGTACCCGGACAACTCGTACCCGGACAACTCGTACCCGGACAACTGGTATACAGGACAACTGGTATACAGGACAACTGGTATACAGGACAACTGGTATACAGGACAACTGGTACCTGATTTTTATAGTTCAAATAAATATTTATCAGTATTTTAACGTAGAAGGAAAAAAAATAACTAATGAAATTTGATACATTGAATAATAAACACGATTTGTTCAATTGGTATCATCAATTAGTAACTGTTTTTCTGGCAAATTATATGCATTAAATTTTATTGATGACTATTCATGAATAAAAGTTTGAAATTGATCCGAAAAAAACGATGTTTCGTCCGTAAGCTTCAGATGTTTTCAAGTTATTATTTTGAAGATATGAATAAAGACAAATGAAAAATGAGTAATGATATGCACAAAAATACACTATAAATTTATCTAAACATGAACACACACACCTTAATGTCATGTTGACCTAATTCAAACTAAGATTGGCCGGGTAAGATTATGTACAATGGATGGTATTAGGGCTAAATATTGTGAATGTGGTGGAAAACAGAGAGCGCCTACTCAGGTAATAATATATAATCAAAACAAGTTTTTCAATTGTATTTTAGGCACCTACACGCATACGTTATTTAATTTATAATCATGTACCTTTAACTAAATTTTGAAAATCGGACTAGTATTTTATTCAGTTATTATAATTAGGTACATTTAACACGAAATTATGGAAATCGGATACCAGTTGTCCGGGTACGAGTTGTCCTGTATACCAGTTGTCCTGTATACCAGTTGTCCGGGTACGAGTTGTCCGTGCACCGTTTTTAGCATATACTTTGGTACTGATATAAACAGAAACGATGGTAAATAATTTTATGATATAATACAGGATTTTCTTACAGTACTATATCAAGGTTGCGTGTTTATCATATATGAATAATGTTTGTAATTTCAAGTAGAAAGCATTGTTACCATTCCTCAGAGAATATGAGAGTAAGATTATCCAGTAAACTACAGTGAGGAATATTGTGTGGAAACATTGCTTATAGGGAGGAAACTTATAAGAGGAAACATTTCTTATTGGGAGGAAACTTAGGTGCAATTGTGAAAAAGACCTAGAGGTTCAGTTCATGCGATAATCTTTTATTTTTATTTTTATCGAGTAGTTGGCTATATTTTATGTGCTCATATAAAATTGTTTGACTTAAGTCATTTTAGTTATTTGTATTTATTTAGAATAAATTAGTTCGAAAGATTATCAGATGGTGTTAATGTAAACAATACAAATAGTATTTCAAATAGAAGCTATTTTTTCTTATTCAGACTATAAATAGATGTGTAAAAAGTTTTCAAACGTAATAATTGGGAATAATCAATACAAATAAACTCACATTGTTGATCATTTAATGATTTGTTTACATATTTCCTTTTTAGGAACAGGTTGGTTTTCCAGGCAAGAATAATTTTCCTAGATTATTAAGGGAATATCCCAAAAATATATTCTCCTTGCCTGGTTAACATTAGTTGACTTTAGATCATAAGAGATCCGCTAGACTCTAGACAAGAGTCTAGCAGCCTAGAATGCCAAGTATTAAATTATTTTATTTTCAAATTCACATTTCCAAAATTTTAAATTTTGTAATATATCATTAAAAGTGTTTCTGGTTCATTTTCTATTCTCTTAGTATAAAAATTCTTTCTTCCTGGACTGAACCTTTAGACTTTAGATTCTAGAATCTACGAGAAAACACTGCTCATTGTGGGAGATCAGTAGATTAGGATAGGGAGCCATGAAAAACTTAAAACTGATGATTAAAGGTGCAGTTGGGAAAAGTTATTGTTATCATTGTATTAATATATTGTCTGTGTTAGGCTGCAACTACAAACGAAGTACATTTTATCGCGTAAATTTTTAAATTAATAGATCTTCTATACAGAAGAAAATGCATCAAAATGAATAGAATTTGTTTAATAAAAATAACTTTAATACTTTGCTGAATGTACAGTAAGTTACGAATTTTCGATCGGTTTCACATCTACGTTGTATGAATGATATAATAACTATTATTTAATTGTTATTTGTATGGATACCAATTGAAATCAAATAGTAATTGGGATATCGTCTTTTCATATATGACTGGAGATGGAAAACCGACCAACAATTCGTAACGTACCCTAAGTCACTATGATGATCATATAAAACCAACAACAGCAAATTAAATAGTACCTACTACTAAATATTATGGAATGTTATGGCCTGGAGAAGCTATTTGCTTCTAGGACAGCCTATATATAAAAAAAATACAAGTTTTTACACAGCATTGTTACAGTATAATGAATTATTAAAGCAAGTGATTATTAAATAGATAGTTTCTTAAATTTCTCAACAGTTTGGGAATCCTTCATTTCATCAGGTATTTCATTCCATATAAAAACTCCTCAATATTTAATTTTTTTTTTAATTTTCTTTTTTCACCCTTGGTTATCCACATTTATTAACTTGTCGCGTTTCATGACTATGAAGAGATTCAACCCTAAGAAGAGTCTGATAAGGTTTTACATCAAAATTTTAAATGGTAATTTTTATACATGTACAATTGTACAGACCTATCATATACTCATACAATTTGTTAGGTTCAAGTAACTGAATTTATTTGACGATTGATGAAAAATAAAGTTGACAATAGGGTGAAGATACAATCACCAGATTAAAATTCGGTAATTATAAAAATTAACTTCAAAATATGATAATTAAAATATATCCATTCGGAGAGAACATTTAATTGGCATCTGGTAATGGGAACTATACCCTAACTATTGCATCAGGTGTGAATTGTTAATTCAAAATGGTGTCAATGCTATCAGCTTAAATTGTATTAAATTAAAATATAATATAGCATTATTAAAATATTATCATTAGAATACTTCTAATAAAAATAAATTTTAAAATTATACTTAAAAAAATAATATTATATAAAGAAAAATTATCTTTATACACTAATATTTTTTTAAAATCCAATCGTAATTTATTATGAAAATAAATAACTCTAGTTTATCGTCTTTCGTCGGACTTTCCTAAAGAAAAAAAATGATAAAAATATTTCAAATTATTTTAAAATATTGAAACAATCGCGGCATGCAAAACGTACCTTAAGTCGGCTTTGTTTTAATATCTACTGCAGTCACATTGCGTAGCATAATTTTACCGTCAGTTTAGTCGTACGGTGAATGATTGTTTCAATATCATTTGGTCGTACTGGGCGGATTTGTCTGTATATCACTTACAACTGTTAAGCTATTAGGTCGCGCACCACTTGTTGCCTCTGCAAAATTGTGGAAGGTTATGTTTTGATCAGAACTATATTTTTATGATTGTACGAATAACATAGGAAGGTTTATTATTTGTAATCTTGTCATTCGCATTACTCAAGATGTAGTCAACCAAAATTGTCGAAATTTGGTGAGACGAATGTTCATTATATAGGAACGATTTGATTGAATTTTTGGAGCGATTTGGTCAAAGGTTAAGGTCTAGGTCATTTATAACTCAAAAAGTGTTCAACTAAATTATCTGAAATTTGGAGGGAAGATTGGTTATTATCTAGGAACGATATGATTAGATTTTGTGTAACGATTTGATCAAAGTTCAAGGTCTAGTTACGACATTTATCTAGATTCCTCTTAAAAGGGCCAGTACAGACGGGGCGTTTCCAGTAACTTGAAATTCAATAGATTTGTTCACAGCTAAACGCAGGTTTCTTAACAAGCGCCCAGCAGATGCGGGTTTTAGGATTTTTGTAGAAACGCGCATTTGCCAGGCGTTACCATATAATATATATGTTATATCTGCTGTATATCTTTCTTGGTCACAATGTAACCTACCTAATTTAATTGATTTAATAATTTTCAATGATGTCACTCTTTTAATTCAAATGACTATTTACTCATTTTTTCGTTTATTCCAAATTTCTGCTATTTTACTTTCATTCAATTATTAAATTGTTCTTTTTCTCTCAATTCATTGTCTACATTAGTTGGAGATAGATTCAAGAAAATGGATAAAATAATTATTATTTCATTACTGATTATGATAAATTTAAATTAATTATAAATTGCAATATTAAAACAGTTCGGAAATGAATTTATATAATTTAAAAGGATTATTTCACAGAGACAATTATGAACCTTGATTTAAACCAAAAATACAGCTTCTAATGTAAATGAATGGCAATGGCTGATAAATCCTATTTTATTACATAGAGCCTATAACTCTCCGTTCAATTATTGACGAGTCGGTTACTTACTCAACTTTTGGCTATCCGTCCACTGAATGTATTACTAATCGCTTTATTGTTACACTATTTATAATTCACTTCACCAACAAAGTTCTTGTATGAAAGAGGACATGCACGTTCGAATGTTCCGATAGTCAAGGGTATTAATGCCTATGCTTGGACTCTTAGAGGAAAAGTTGTCATCCGCACAGGGGTGTTATGGCTCAAACACCTCGCGGGAATGTAAGGATGGTGCCTACTGTACCAACTACTGCACTGAGAGTGAAGGAAAGTAACTCTCTATCATTACTTAATTAATATGAAATATAATAGGAAAATCGGTGCGAGGGAATTTATGTCCTCAACTTTTAAGGAAACAAAAAATAACTGTAATAGTTCAATAGATACTCTCAAGAATATACCAAAAATATATTTAGCAACATTTGATTGGAGGACGTTTTCAATATACGTCATCATAGGACAATAAGAATATTTTATTATAATATCATATCACTGTAAATAGTTTATAAAATCACTGCAAATATCTTCTAACATCACTGTAAGTATCTTGTTCTTTTCTTGAGTTAATTCAGATCTCTGTTTTCAAACCTCCTTTCTTTGCATAATAGAACTTCCATTAATTTTTGGCTCGTTACTCTCTTCTAAGTTATAATTGAAGAACGAAAATTGTTCTGAGAGATTCCGAAGAGCAGTCATTTATTTAATATGGAATTAGTTACTGTTAGTATTTCTTTGTAGAAAAACATAGTTATTCAACTTAAGCAACACGCAGAACTGAGAGGTAAAACATATACTGAAAGTAGCACACAGAACTGAGAGGTAAAACATATATCAACACAAAGCAACATGCAGAACTGAAAAGAAAAACGTATATCAACAGAAAGCAACCCACAGAACTGAGAAGAAAAACATATATCAACTAAAAGCAACCCACAGAACTGAGAATAAAAACATATATCAACTAAAAGCAACCCACAGAACCGAGAAGAAAAACGTATATCAACTGAAAGCAACACACAGAACAGAGAGGCAAAACATATATCGCTTGTTTGCAGCAACAACGTTATAAACACAAAAACATGAATTTTAGAGTTATCCATATAGACATATAAATAATAAAATGTTGATTACTTTGGTAAAAAAATCATCATTGAAACTTTAAAATGTACCGCAAGAGAGGCTAAATGTACTTACATTACAAGTAGTAAAATGCCTCTCCTGAAAGAAAGCTTTCGTGAAGTTATGACACTGTTCTCGCAAACAAGCGATATCAACTAGAAGCAACTCAGGTCGTATTAATATTGGGCCATATTGTCCCAATATTGACAATGTTGTATCAATCTTGGGGAAAATTGTTACCTAGGACATAATTATGTAGTTGTAGATCTATCCTATGTAAATTATCAAATTATTAAAATAGTAATCAATAATATATTAAATTAAATAATAATAAATATTCTATTTAAAAAATACATTCAGTTGTGTCATCCAATACATTTCATACACACAGAGAAAGGATTAGTTGTATCAAATCATATTTGATTTGTTTTGACTAAATTTTATGGTTTATCTGTGCGCCTACCTACGTTGTGAGTTGCAGGTACTATTTAATATGAGTTAAATTGACGTTGATTAAAACAACACATATGTGAGTTGATTATTTTTAATTCCCAATGGTCACAACAACTACCTGTGATAGCCAAAACTGCTCGTGATGGTTGAACCAATTATATGTAATGGTTAAAACAACTACAGAACAAGGTTACATCAACTACTTGTGTATGTTTCTCCAATCACTCCTATGTGTTATACCAACTACTCGTGTAGGTTATACCAACTACTCGTGTAGGTTATACCAACTACTCGTGTAGGTTATACCAACTACTCGTGTAGGTTACATTAACTACTCGTATAGGTGAAATCAACTACTCATGTAGGTTATATCAACTACTCGGTTAGGTTATATCAACTACTCGTGTTGGTTATATCAACTACTCGTGTTGGTTATACCCACTGCTTGTGTAGGTTATACCAACTACTCGTGTAGGTAAAACTAACTACTCGTGTACGTGACCGGACAATTGCCACCCGCGGACAATTGCCACCCACGGACAATTGCCACCCCCGGACAATTGCCACCCGGACAATTGCCACCCACGGACAATTGCCACCCGGACAATTGCCACCCCCGAACAATTACCACCCAAATATTTATTATCAGGCCTCTTAACTTTAAAAATGGTGATAAAATTTGTATATTATTTTCGTACGATTAGTTATTAATTGTATACATTATAAGATAAAAAAAATTCATTTCACATTTAATATCTTTTTAATAAAATTAATTATTCCCATAGTTGATATAGTAAATTATATGTTGTTTTTATACGAATAATTTCCATTATTCAATCGATCATGTCTTTAGTAAATTAAAAATATCTTCCTTTATCAATACTATCATTAATAAACAAATATCCATATTCTAGTATATCTATGAGTTGAGATGCTCATTGGTATATAAGCAGACCTATGTGATAAGTTAGTGCAGTTTCAAATTAACTAATAATCTGTGAAAAAGTTAATTGGCTTTAAATTGTAGATGCGTGGTGTTTAAGAAAATCTATTAGTGTAAAATCTGAAAATGTTATATAGACGAAGGGGAAAAAACAGTTTTGAATCGTTCTAAAGAAGTGGTTTATACCTTTTGCGCCGAATGGGCTAAATATGTCCCACTAATAACATTCATATTCTTTTGGGATATATTATCCCAATAGTCTGTGATGTACATTACTGGTGGGAAATATTGTCCCATCACAAGTTTGATATAAACACTTTATCAATAGATTAAAATAATATACAAATACATAAATATTATTAAAAAAACTTTATTATTACTCATAATGAACTCAGAAAAAAATCGGAGCGAAAGGGATAAAGTATTCGATAACATAAGATTTAAAAAATATAAGATTTAAAAAGCACATTCAGAAACCAAATAATATATTTTTGTTTATCTTATAATGTATATAATTAATAATTAATCGTACAACAATAATTTACATATTTTATCACCATTTTTAAAGTTAAGGGGCCTGATATTAATTATTTGGGTGGCAATTGTCCGGGGGTGGCAATTGTCCGGGGGTGGCAATTGTCCGGGTGGCAATTGTCCGTGGGTGGCAATTGTCCGTGGGTGGCAATTGTCCGCGGGTGGCAATTGTCCTAGCACCACTCGTGTAGGTTATATCAACTACTCGTGTTGGTTATATCAACTACTCGTGTAGGTTATATCATCTTCTCGTGTTGGTTATATCAACTACTTGTAAACTTAGTAAATGTAATCAACTATTATAGTGTAGGTTGAAATATCGGTCTGGTTAGCAGTAGCCAGACTTTTTACAAGACTTTTTCAGTCACTATATTTACTCTATTAAATTATAATCTCGAGTTAGGTCCCGGTATCAATTAGAATAGACTATTTATTTTCTAGGACCAAATCTAACATGTTCACATTTATTTTCTACTTTTGCTTTTGTGATATGCATACTATTTTAATTTTAAAAAATAATTGATCACCTAGACCTATCCTTGCTTTTTGAAATGTTTTCGATCCTATGAATTGATATATGGTTATCAGTTGTAATTTAATAGATTAGATTGAATAAGTAATCTCATCAGGTCAGTTTATAAATAAGTAGTTAGATGACATAAATAACTTTACGTAGTGATAAATAGGTAGGCTAGATGAATTAATTAACCAGGCTAGATTACAAAAGTTGATAAATCTTTGATATGCTGCAATTGTACTATAACTTAATGAATAATAAATTAATGATAAAGCCTTTATCTTCTAAACCATATTTTAGTGCAATTCATCTTACCCATAGGCACTGATATTAAAATATGCTAATAGAATTACCAAGGTCAAATTGAAAACGAAATATAAACATTTAAGTTTTAGATTTATTATTTAGAAGTTTAATTTGAATTCTCGTCACTTTCTTTCACGACTGTAGGTTGCCAATTCCTGAAATAAGAGATTCGTGTATTAATATATATTGAATAGAAATTCACAGTATCGTTCATATACATTATCAATAAAATCACCTACTCTTTTCCATTTGTGATGAGATAGCGACAGCTTCGATATTCTTTTCATGTCTGGAATCCCTAAAAGCATATGAAAAAGTAAGAGCTAATCATATTGCAAATACATATTTAGAAATCATCTAATATTTTCAAATACTTACTTTGACCTAGCATAATTGTTCCTGAACCATTCAAAGGAATTGAGGAGGACTCCGATAGTTGATGACGTTGATCAACTTCATCAATTCTTCATCAAGATCTGAAAGTAGATTCAGAAAATATAGAAAACCATATATTAATAAAGAAATGAAAGGAATTATTAACTGAGAATTCTTTCATATAGGTTAACATCTGTTATTGAAATGGTAATTGACATGTGGTTTTAATGTGGTAAATTATTTATATAAAATGTTAAACTAATTATAAATCTTCAGATGCAGTATAAATTTAGCTCTAATAAATGCAATGGATTTTTATAGCTAATCCTCATAATTTTGTTCATTATACACTCATAATGTAGACTTTAATTAAATACCAAGAAAGTATAATATATCAATGGGCTCACCTCTGGTTGGAGTTCTCCCTGCTAAATCCCTGGACGGTGTTCTCCTCCGACTATCTCCCTGGATGGAGTTCTCCCAGTCATAGAAAACTAGGGTCAAGTAGGTAAATTGCGGCACTTTAACTAACTGCGGTCTCCTATCTCAGAAACATTAATAACCATCATGACTTCAAGGCACTCGTGAAATGAATAGAACCTATCATAAATTGAGCTTAAATTATGATGTTCAACAATTCAGTATATAGCTAAACTAATTTCAGAATGATTTTGAGACTCTCTTAATAGGGTCACAATTAGAAATCAAAGAACCGAATTTGGCTGTGTAACCCTACCTATAGGTACACCAACTAGTTTTAAAATATATAGATTATCAGACCACTTTACTTAAGATACTAGGATAATTTCCGAAATATCAGACGGCTCCACATTTTCGGTCGCGTAAGAAAAACTATATTAAATTAACTTTTATTCTAATTAGCTATTAGGTAGCTATATACTATATTTCATACGTGACCGAAAATTTGAAATCGCCTGATAATTTGGAACATACCCTATTCTGAGAACAGCGCAGTAACTGCCTAGCCTATGTAGAAGGGGTGTAGGTCATAAGCCCCCCCGATCATGAGCCCCCCCCCCCCCGGTCATGAGACCCCCTAGGTCATAAGCCCCCCCGGTCATGAGCCCCCCTGTTTTTAAATCCTTATTTACCTATACTATTTAATCCTTAGTGACACTTTTGTAGTTCATTACTGAATAGAGATAAAATATATGTATATCGGGGGGCGTGCCGCCCCCGAACCCCTCTGCCAGATCATTAAACAATCATGAAGTGTGCAGTACAACAAACTAGCGGATACAACAAACTACATTAGGAACTCTCAGTTATTTCTACTTAAGTAATTCTTCATTTGTTTAACTAGGTAAATAAGGATTAAAAAAAAAGGGAGGGGGGGCTCGTGACCGGGG
>CANNZV010004183.1:45875-91652 GCA_947561585.1 Caprella mutica
ATTGCGATTTTTATCAAGTATTTTATCAAATATTTTAATTTTTAGCTATATATATTTATTTATTGAAAATATTTTGATATTTATAGGTATAGTTAATTAAAATATTTTGATATTTTATATAGTTAATTAAAATATTTTGATATTTTATATAGTTAATTAAAATATTTTGATATTTTATATAGTTAATTAAAATATTTTGATATTTTATATAGTTAATTAAAATATTTTGATATTTATAGGTATATTTAATTAAAATATTTTGATATTTTATATAGTTAATTAAAATATTTTGATATTTTATATAGTTAATTAAAATATTTTGATATTTATAGGTATAGTTAATTAAAATATTTTGATATTTATACATTTAAGGATGAGGATAATTATGGATATTTATATTTGAAAAAAAGTTACATAAAAAAGAATAAATATATATTAAATTCTCTATATAATCCTATCATTTTATAGGATTTTGAAGTTTACATATTTAATTAAAACATTTTGTTATAGAAAAAGTTTTTTATCTAACCATCAAAACTCCACATCGCTGTTTATAAGTTTTCACTACCGATGTACTATCTACTGCCATCGTTCACATAGCGCACTAATATATTTAGCCACAGATGTGAAGAGCTCACAGCTAATTTGGCTCAATCGTGTTTGGTCGTAATCTGATTTAATTTGTGTATCCATTCTCTTGAAAATCCCAGGCGATCACTTGGGTTTCCTCTTGGTTGAACACTTACAACCTGCAGTGATTCAACCAACATTCAACCACCAAACATCTCGCATTTCAGACTCGGTATTTTAGAGCTTGTGAAAGAAAGAAAATTAGGTACCCGATCAAAACAATTAATATGGGGTATAAAAACTATCTGACGATATATAAAACATTATTGAAATTGATATAATTCTTAGAGTAAATTACGAGTTATCGGTCAGTTTCACATCTTCGGTCATATAAGAAAAATCGATATTTTAATTGTTATTTTAGTTGGTATCCATGATACCTGCAGGTATCATGGATACCAACTAAAATAAAAATAAAATAATAATTAAATTATCTTTTTTTCTTATATGACCGAAGATGAGAAACTCACCGATAATTCGTAATTTACCCTAGATAGCTTATGTATAGGTATACTCTATTTTCAGTATACATTAGATAGTGAACATTGGCTTCTATGATCTAGCCTGTGTCATAACTTCTGGTAACTACTCTCTTAAATTCAATAATAGTCGAAACTCTTCCCCCAGCTCAGGGCTTTCCCCTCCCCATCTAACCCCATCTTTTCACGCATCATATGAACGTGTGTACCCGCATGAGTTTCAGCAAGGCCTTTTCACAATAACTTTGAACAAAGGTACATACCATTGACATAATCACGAAACTCAGAAGAGAATCTACAAAGAAATACCATATGCGAACAATGTCCATAAAAACTAAATTGTGATTTTTATATTAAAGATAATAGTAAATAAAAGGTATGTTGAATACAACAGTAAAGAAAATGTACATTGAAGCTAATACAACTAAAATACTATTGTAGAACTCCTACTTCTGGTTTTCTGTCGCTGAAATCGTGACAACTGGAGACTCTCGACGGTCCTGATTGTGGATCAAATAACGGCGAATGAAAAGCGCTCTTAACAAAATTTTTGCTCTAATGATGATAGCATTAGATTTTTCGCCAATCAACTCCAACTCGATCTCTACGCTCCATATCTCATTAGTGAAACTTTACTCAGTTTGATAACTTAGGTAGGGGGTGAGGGGGTTTGCAGGGGGAGGGGGGGGGTGTGTGGGGCTGTGGAGGAATCGAAAGAGAGGGAAAACTGAAAAATAAAATAGAGTTTTGTAACTTTCCACTGCATGTTCTACTGTCAACACGCAATGGTTGCTTTAAAGGAAAAATGTGTGCAAGATTCTAAATATTATTAGGTCATGAGTTAAATTACTTATTAAGATATATTGTGCTGGGTATAGTAGTTATTTAATATTTATATTATAGCGTACTAGGTAGTTATATCTGCTCTCTATTAGCTTATGTTTAGTGTTAAACTTTTCACGGGAAATGCTTCAGGACCGACATAATATTTACACGAGATGCGAAACAGTTTTACATTTTTAGGCTAAAGACTAGCCAAGCTATTAAACAGGTGCTTGCTTGTGTTTACTTGTGAACGCTAAAACGCTTTATATTGCTTGGGGTGCTAGGGAAAAATGAAACGTGAACTATTTAAATTAAAAGTTTATTCACGTATACAATTGAATTTATATGGTTAGTTCTTAATTATCGGTCAGTTTCACATTTTCGGACACGTAAGAAAAAACGATATTATTATAATTATTTAACTTTTATTTTACCAACTAAAATAAAATTTAAATAATTATTGATATATCGTTTTTTCTAACGTGTCCGAAAATGTGGAACTGACCGATAATTAAGAACTCACCCTATGTTATAAAATATCACAGAATTGATGAATCAAAAGCATGTAATTTCAGTTCTCAGGCTACATGTAGGTTTTAGTTACCTCAAAATGTTGTTCAAAAAGGTAGTAACCAGATCTGCTTTAACTCATTTACGGATGGGGCATAACTTATTAGTGGTCATAAAATGCTTCTATGTGTTTTCCTGGATGTATTTTATGTTGTAAACGTGACTGTATTTTATTATTCTAAACAGAAAAATATTTAAAGAATATTATGGCATGTAAAGTCAAATAAGAGTTTAAATGTCATGATTTTTTCGACAGTTTTTAATTTGATAATACAAAAAGAAAAAGTCACTAATTGTAATGTTAATAAATATTTTGATATTATTCTGGGTACACAACGCCAAATTTGCAAGATTTAAAAATAACAGAAAATTAGGAAACAGTGATAAGGGAAATTAGCATCATGCAGTGACTCTTTTCTCTGATAGTACATCATCAAAGTGACTCTTTTCTCTGATAGTACATCATCACAGTGACTCTTTTCTCTGATAGTACATCATCACAGTGACTCTTTTCTCTGATAGTACATCATCACAGTGACTCTTTTCTCTGATAGTACATCATCACAGTGACTCTTTTCTCTGATAGTACATCATCACAGTGACTCTTTTCTCTGATAGTACATCATCACAGCGACTCTTTTCTCTGATAGTACATCATCACAGTGACTCTTTTCTCTGATAGTACATCATCACTGTGACTCTTTTCTCTGATAGTACATCATCACAGTGACTCTTTTCTCTGATAGTACATCATCACAGTGACTCTTTTCTCTGATAGTACATCATCACAGTGACTCTTTTCTCTGATAGTACATCATCACAATGACTCTTTTCTCTGATAGTACATCATCACAGTGACTCTTCCTCTAGAATAGTTTTTAATTTTATTTATTATAGCAGTTACTCCCAATGAGATATTTTCATTTATGATTATAATTAAATATAAAAAGCTATTTAACAATGAAATAGCACTCATTAGTATTGGGAGACAATAGATCATTTTATCTATAGGAGAGCAAGGCAATACATTGTATAGTACCTTCACTCACTTAGTTAATGTTTGGAGTGAGTATTTAGCCACATAGACATGTTATTAGGAGTACCAACTGAGTAAACATGAAGTGACATGGATACACATGAGTAAAGGGGATGTAGAGGGATACACATGAGTAAAGGGGATGCAGAGGGATACACATGAGTAAAGTGGATGCAGAGGGATACACATGAGTAAATTGGATGCAGAGGGATACTCATGAGTATAGTAAATTGTACAGTAGATAATTAAGTGATTTTATAAAAATAAAAACAGTTTGTATTCTATAATAACAATTGTCGAAGATTCCAATCCTCAGACTAAATAATTTAAAGAAAAGTAGCTCGTTTATCAGAGTATTTTCTCATATTTTAGAGGCAGGATACGTTCCACTATCCTAGATGTTCCTCTTCTTAGCCTCCTGAACAAGGATGTCTTGTAATCAAAGTCAACACTGCTTCAGTTTCTCATGTTAGTAAGCATAACATGCTATGTCAATCATTATCTTCATGCATATTAAGTACACCGACACTTAAACAGGGTAATATTAACCGACACTAAAGGGCCGTACACACGGAGGATTTTTTAAGTCTTTCCACCAGACTTTTTGCTAAGCCCCTCCTACTTTTTCCACGAGAATATAAGAAAATACGATATAATTATTATTTATTTCAGTTGGTATCCATGATACCTGCAGGTATCATGGATACCAACTGAAATAAATATATTAAAGACGTTAAATTTCGCCTCTGAATTCTACTCGTGATTTAGATACTTTGAGATATTTTGTTTGGTCTATTATTTTGAAGATAGAAAGGAGATGAAATTAGATAAACTATAAGATATATAAACAGATATAACATTAATGAGAGGTGTATTGGATTAATGCAACACATATCTATAGCTCTCGATACAATCTTGGTTAAGCTGAGTTGTATTTTACAGACACTCAATTAACAGTTCAATATGTTTTCTATTGAGGTATCAGTTAGTACATTTTCCCTGTCTTAACTGCTGTCTAAACAAATGCAATGAAAGTAAAGATAGAACCATCGTAAATAAAGCACTAAATACCGACAAAAGAGATAGTGACAGGTGCCTTGTACTTCTCAATCTATCCATTGGAGAAAACAAACGGCGATCTGTTGAGAGTAGTCCTCTCGAATATTTTCAGTTCAGTTATTAACACCTCAGTTTGACAAACATGTTTGCATGTGATGAACTTGGTTGCTACACATGTACTCAATTACACATGCAAAGCACCTGTCAATTTCAATTTAAACACTGTTGCTTATTTACTATATAACCACCTACAAAGTATGTTTAAAAAGAGTGTCTCTTTTTTAGGGTGAATAAAATGAAGAAAAGAATTACACGAGCAGTCGACCACCTACCTAGAAACGAGAGAAAACAATGATTGTAGTGATGAAAAGGAGTGATGAGTTGTAACTAAGAGTGATGAGTTGTTATTAAGAGTGATGACTTGTAACTAAGAGTTATGACTTTGTAGCTAAGGGTGATGACTTGTAACTAAGAGTGATGAGTTGTTATTAAGAGTGATGACTTTGTAACTAAGAGTAAGCAGTTTGTAGCTAAGAGTAAGGAGTTTGTAACTAAGAGTAAGGAGTTTGTAACTAAGAGTAAGGAGTTTGTAGCTAAGAGTGAGGAGTTTGTAACTAAGAGTAAGGAGTTTGTAACTAAGAGTAAGGACTTGTAGCTAAGAGTAAGGAGTTTGTAACTAAGAGTAAGGAGTTTGTAGCTAAGAGTAAGGACTTGTAGCTAAGAGTGAGGAGTTTGTAACTAAGAGTAAGGAGTTTGTAGCTAAGAGTAAGGAGTTTGTAGCTAAGAGTAAGGAGTTTGTAGCTAAGAGTAAGGAGTTTGTAACTAAGAGTAAGGAGTTTGTAACTAAGAGTAAGGAGTTTGTAACTAAGAGTAAGGACTTGTAGCTAAGAGTAAGGAGTTTGTAACTAAGAGTAAGGAGTTTGTAGCTAAGAGTAAGGACTTGTAGCTAAGAGTAAGGAGTTTGTAACTAAGAGTAAGGAGTTTGTAGCTAAGAGTAAGGAGTATGTAGCTAAGAGTAAGGAGTTTGTAGCTAAGAGTAAGGAGTTTGTAGCTAAGAGTAAGGAGTTTGTAACTAAGAGTAAGGAGTTTGTAGCTAAGAGTAAGGAGTTTGTAGCTAAGAGTAAGGAGTTTGTAGCTAAGAGTAAGGAGTTTGTAGCTAAGAGTAAGGAGTTTGTAGATAAGAGTAAGGAGTTCGTAGCTAAGAGTAGGAGTTTGTAGCTAAGAGTAAGGAGTTTGTAACTAAGAGTAAGGAGTTTGTAGCTAAGAGTAAGGAGTTTGTAGCTAAGAGTAAGGAGTTTGTAGCTAAGAGTAAGGAGTTTGTAGATAAGAGTAAGGAGTTCGTAGCTAAGAGTAGGAGTTTGTAGCTAAGAGTAAGGAGTTTGTAGCTAAGAGTAAGGAGTTTGTAGCTAAGAGTGAGGACTTGTAACTAAGAGTAAGGAGTTTGTAGCTAAGAGTAAGGACTAGTAACTAAGAGTGATAACTTTGTAGCTAAGGGTGATGACTTTGAAATTCATGAGTATCAAGAAAAGAAATGGTGCCAATACACTACCCTGCGGAAAACCATAGGTAACCAACGCCTGATCTGAGCACGTAGTCACGTACCATCAACCTCTACAAACTGCCTGCGATTAGAAAGATGCGATCTGAACCAATCCAATCCTACGAATTTGAAACCACAATGGTACAATTTAGCTAACACTATTTCATTTACAGTTCACACTATCAAAAGCCTTGGAAAAATCAAGGAATATCGAAAATGTGTGATTTGAATCAAGTGCGTGATGCGAATAGTCTAAAAAATTAAGCAAGGCAATATTTGTAGATTTATCTGATCTAAAACCTAACCAGTAAGAAATTTAATAAACCTCTTCTGCAAACTAATTTTTCAAATACTTTACTGAAAGTTAGTTAAATAGAAATTGGACTAAAATTTAATATATTTAACACCTTCTAAGAATAAAGTGACTACTATAGCTACATATTTCAACGAACCAAGAAAAGGTTAGCTATCATCTCGATGTTGTGATGATAATATGATATTAGCTAAATATGAAGTAAATGTATATAATCTATAATGACAAATAACTTATCTGTGATTCATTTCCACTAAGTTTTGCCTAATTTAGTAAGTCACTACCCAGCTGAAAGTGGAGTATGAGCGAAGTAGTTTAGAGTTTATCCACAGGGGGCGCTGTACACAGAGACTGACTGTGTTTCATTGCGCAGTGATTGATAGAATGAACAGCGGTGTGTGTTGATAATTTAAATAACACCTAACATGTGGAGAGGAGTAAATTGACACTGTGATAACCAACTAGTCATTCCCTCCCCATCTACTGTCACCTCCTCCCCATCTACACTCACCTCCTCCCCATCTACACTCACCTCCTCCCCATCTACACTCACCTCCTCCCCATCTACTGTCACCTCCTCCCCATCTACACTCACCTCCTCCCTATCTACACTCACCTCCTCCCTATCTACAGTCACCCCCTCTCAATCTACACGCACCTCCTCCCCATCTACACTCACCTCCTCCCCATCTACACTCACCTCCCCCCCATCTACACTCACCTCCTCCCCATCTACACTCACCTCCTCCCCATCTACACTCACCTCCTCCCCATCTACACTCACCTCCTCCCTATCTACAGTCACCCCCTCTCAATCTACACGCACCTCCTCCCCATCTACACTCACCTCCTCCCCATCTACACTCACCTCCCCCCCATCTACACTCACCTCCTCCCCATCTACACTCACCTCCTCCCCATCTACACTCACCTCCTCCCCATCTACACTCACCTCCTCCCTATCTACAGTCACCCCCTCTCAATCTACACGCACCTCCTCCCCATCTACACTCACCTCCTCCCCATCTACACTCACCTCCTCCCCATCTACAGGCACCTCCCCCATCTACAGTCACCTCCTCCCCATCTACAGTCACCTCCTCCCCATCTACACTCACCTCCTCCCCATCTACACTCACCTCCTCCCTATCTACAGTCACCCCCTCTCAATCTACACGCACCTCCTCCCCATCTACACTCACCTCCTCCCCATCTACACTCACCTCCTCCCCATCTACACTCACCTCCTCCCCATCTACACTCACCTCTTCCCCATCTACACTCACCTCCTCCCCATCTACACTCACCTCCTCCCCATCTACACTCACCTCCTCCCCATCTACACTCGCCTCCTCCCCATCTACACTCACCTCCTCCCCATCTACACTCACCTCCTCCCCATCTACACTCACCTGCTCCCCATCTACACTCACCTCCTCCCCATCTACACTCACCTCCTCCCCATCTACACTCACCTCCTCCCCATCTACACTCGCCTCCTCCCCATCTACACTCACCTCCTCCCCATCTACACTCACCTCCTCCCCATCTACACTCACCTCCTCCCCATCTACACTCACCTCCTCCCCATCTACACTCACCTCCTCCCCATCTACACTCGCCTCCTCCCCATCTACACTCACCTCCTCCCCATCTACACTCACCTCCTCCCCATCTACACTCACCTCCTCCCCATCTACACTCACCTCCTCCCCATCTACACTCACCTCCTCCCCATCTACACTCGCCTCCTCCCCATCTACACTCACCTCCTCCCCATCTACACTCACCTCCTCCCCATCTACACTCACCTCCTCCCCATCTATACTCACCTCCTCCCCATCTACACTCACCTCCTCCCCATCTACACTCACCTCCTCCCCATCTACACTCACCTCCTCCCCATCTACACTCGCCTCCTCCCCATCTACACTCACCTCCTCCCCATCTACACTCACCTCCTCCCCATCTACACTCACCTCCTCCCCATCTACACTCACCTCCTCCCCATCTACACTCACCTCCTCCCCATCTACACTCGCCTCCTCCCAATCTACACTCACCTCCTCCCCATCTACACTCACCTCCTCCCCATCTACACTCACCTCCTCCCCATCTACACTCACCTCCTCCCCATCTACACTCACCTCCTCCCCATCTACACTCGCCTCCTCCCCATCTACACTCACCTCCTCCCCATCTACACTCACCTCCTCCCCATCTATACTCACCTCCTCCCCATCTACACTCACCTCCTCCCCATCTACACTCACCTCCTCCCCATCTACACTCACCTCCTCCCCATCTACACTCACCTCCTCCCCATCTACACTCACCTCCTCCCCATCTACACTCACCTCCTCCCCATCTACACTCGCCTCCTCCCCATCTACACTCACCTCCTCCCCATCTACACTCACCTCCTCCCCATCTACACTCACCTCCTCCCCATCTATACTCACCTCCTCCCCATCTACACTCACCTCCTCCCCATCTACAATCACCCCCTCTCAATCTACACGCACCTCCTCCCCATCTACACTCACCTCCTCCCCATCTACAGGCACCTCCTCCCCATCTACAGGCACCTCCTCCCCATCTACAGTCACCTCCTCCCCATCTACACTCACCTCCTCCCCATCTACACTCACCTCCTCCCTATCTACAGTCACCCCCTCTCAATCTACACGCACCTCCTCCCCATCTACACTCACCTCCTCCCCATCTACACTCACCTCCTCCCCATCTACACTCACCTCCTCCCCATCTACACTCACCTCCTCCCCATCTACACTCACCTCCTCCCCATCTACACTCACCTCCTCCCCATCTACACTCGCCTCCTCCCCATCTACACTCACCTCCTCCCCATCTACACTCACCTCCTCCCCATCTACACTCACCTCCTCCCCATCTACACTCACCTCCTCCCCATCTACACTCACCTCCTCCCCATCTACACTCACCTCCTCCCCATCTACACTCGTCTCCTCCCCATCTACACTCACCTCCTCCCCATCTACACTCACCTCCTCCCCATCTACACTCACCTCCTCCCCATCTACACTCACCTCCTCCCCATCTACACTCACCTCCTCCCCATCTACACTCGCCTCCTCCCCATCTACACTCACCTCCTCCCCATCTACACTCACCTCCTCCCCATCTACACTCACCTCCTCCCCATCTACACTCACCTCCTCCCCATCTACACTCACCTCCTCCCCATCTACACTCGCCTCCTCCCCATCTACACTCACCTCCTCCCCATCTACACTCACCTCCTCCCCATCTACACTCACCTCCTCCCCATCTATACTCACCTCCTCCCCATCTACACTCACCTCCTCCCCATCTAAACTCACCTCCTCCCCATCTACACTCACCTCCTCCCCATCTACATTCGCCTCCTCCCCATCTACACTCACCTCCTCCCCATCTACACTCACCTCCTCCCCATCTACACTCACCTCCTCCCCATCTACACTCACCTCCTCCCCATCTACACTCACCTCCTCCCCATCTACACTCACCTGCTCCCCATCTACACTCACCTCCTCCCCATCTACACTCACCTCCTCCCCATCTACACTCGCCTCCTCCCCATCTACACTCACCTCCTCCCCATCTACACTCACCTCCTCCCCATCTACACTCACCTCCTCCCCATCTACACTCGCCTCCTCCCCATCTACACTCACCTCCTCCCTATCTACACTCACCTCCTCCCCATCTACACTCACCTCCTCCCCATCTATACTCACCTCCTCCCCATCTACACTCACCTCCTCCCCATCTACACTCACCTCCTCCCCATCTACACTCACCTCCTCCCCATCAATCCCCACTCTAGTCATCACGTCACTCTTACACTCACATCGCAATGCTTCTCACTAATTATTATCTATGCTGTACAATCTGCTGTGAAATAATTGTGACTAATGCCAGTGTGACATGGGACAGACTAATGCCAGTGTGACATGGGACAGACTAATGCCAGTGTGACATGGGACAGACTAATGCCAGTGTGACATGGGACAGACTAATGCCAGTGTGACATGGGACAGACTAATGCCAGTGTGACATGGGACAGACTAATGCCAGTGTGACATGGGAACAGACTAATGCCAGTGTGACATGGGACAGAATAATGCCAGTGTGACATGGGACAGACTAATGCCAGTGTGACATGGGACAGACTAATGCCAGTGTGACATGGGAACAGACTAATGCCAGTGTGACATGGGACAGACTAATGCCAGTGTGACATGGGACAGACTAATGCCAGTGTGACATGGGACAGACTAATGCCAGTGTGACATGGGAACAGACTAATGCCAGTGTGACATGGGACAGAATAATGCCAGTGTGACATGGGACAGACTAATGCCAGTGTGACATGGGACAGACTAATGCCAGTGTGACATGGGACAGACTAATGCCAGTGTGACATGGGACAGATTAATGCCAGTGTGACATGGGAACAGACTAATGCCAGTGTGACATGGGAACAGACTGATGCCAGTGTGACATGGGACAGAATAATGCCAGTGTGACATGGGACAGAATAATGCCAGTGTGACATGGGACAGACTAATGCCAGTGTGACATGGGAACAGACTAATGCCAGTGTGACATGGGACAGACAAATGCCAGTGTGACATGGGACAGACTAATGCCAGTGTGACATGGGAACAGACTAATGCCAGTGTGACATGGGACAGACTAATGCCAGTGTGACATGGGAACAGACTAATGCCAGTGTGACATGGGACAGACTAATGCCATACACCACAAGCAATTTAATCCTGGTAACTGATCGAGGGCTTGGTTAGGTTTGAAATATTGATGCATAATTTAATAACTAATTAACTTGAGTTGCATAAACTCTGTTAATTTTATTGTTTATATACCAAATAAATATCAGTGAAAATAATGCAACATGTCTTGAAATGTTTAGTTTTGTATCATTTTTGATGAGGGTGGCCTCTGTAGCCTGGGTGAAGTACAACCGCTGATGTGTCACATTTTGCGTCACACTAGAACATCACTTATAGTGATATTAGCTATTTTTAGTGTGAATTCAAAATGTGACGCAACAGCGCATGTATTTCAAATTAGTTCCAGATTTACGCATGATAATAAAATGTTATGAAACTAAATAAAAATAAAACATATTGGATTATTTTCTTTGCTTTCACATGAATGTACGTGTTAGACAATTAAAGCTCAAATTTCCAGAAACTGAAGTCAAGTTTTTTAGGTATAAATCTATATTCCAAAAGTACCTAGCCTCGTTGGTTGTTAATTCCTGGCCTAAAAGCAAAATAAAACAGATAGCATGGATTGTGTAGAAAGTTGAGAACAAAACAATTAACCTGTGAGTGAATGAAGAGGTAAGTAGGAGTGAGTGTAGAGGTGAGTAAGAGTGAGTGAAGAGGTATTTAAGAGTGAGTAAGAGATGAGTAAGAGTGAGTAAGAGGTGAGTAACTAGGTAGATATAAAGACTCTCTGTTTTAGTTCCAATAAATGTTCCTAACGTGTTTTTATTCTAATTATTACTCGCTGCCTTACTGTTATATGTACACACTAATATATTATATACATGCCGTACTATTACCTCTATTAGATAGAATGTCACTTAGTAAATTATACATATTAGTGTTCTATTGGAATCTTTGTAATGGCAGGGAATTAAAAAAGAAACATTTCACTCCTTTGGTTCAATCATAAAGATCTCATTCATTGATAATGTTATATATTAAAAATATCAATAGTTTCATTTATCGCCAGATTTGCTAATTATATATTATGTAACGAAGGTAGAACTGTATCATAATTTGAATAGTATTCGTATGTTTCTCTTGAAATAGTGAAAATAACTATTTCTTATAATGATGAAAATTAATAAATAATGAATAAATAGTTGATAAATTGATATAATTTAATATATACTTTTATAATTTAATCAAGTATTTCTATTTACATGTTTAATCACTCATAAATTGTGTAATTTATGTTCATAATGTTTATTCATAGAAAAAGAGAAAACTTATGAGAAAAATCACAATGTAAAAAATTACAACATTGTTCACTCCCAGAGCAAAGAAGTGCACAATCTTTTTCTCTACACTAACTCAGTACATCGGATCAGAGTCAATGTTTTGATTCTATCAATTATGCTGTAAACCGAGATTAGAATAATCCCAGATAGGTCTGAGAGAAAATAAACAACTTGCAACAACAATATTCTGTTGAAAATGATCTAGAAGCTGATCGTGAATGGGAATAAATGAGCTGAAGTTGGCTTACTGGGGTGCTTTTTATTTGTTCAGTTCATCATATCTTATTAACACTGCCAATTATTCGATACTTTGTTCTTGCTTTGAGAGAAGGGGTTGTGTGGGCTTTAAAGACTTAAGTAATTCAACACTAAGCTCTATCAATAATATTTGGAGTAGAAAATAATCCTGTTAACTCAAGGTTGGAAGACGTAACAAATTTCAGGCGTGTTTATCTTGCTATCAATTTAAAGATTTGGAAGTTATTAGTCAACATGAGGTAGATAATTAGGAAGATTTGGAAGTTATTATTCAACATGAGGTAGATAATTAGGAAGATTTGGAAGTTATTATTCAACATGAGGTAGATAATTAGGAAGATTTGGAAGTTAATATTCAACATGAGGTAGATAATTAGGAAGATTTGGAAGTTATTATTCAACATGAGGTAGATAATTAGGAAGATTTGGAAGTTATTATTCAACATGAGGTAGATAATTAGGAAGATTTGGAAGTTATTATTCAACATGAGGTAGATAATTAGGAAGATTTGGAAGTTATTATTCAACATGAGGTAGATAATTAGGAAGATTTGGAAGTTATTATTCAACATGAGGTAGATAATTAGGAAGATTTGGAAGTTATTATTCAACATGAGGTAGATAATTAGGAAGATTTGGAAGTTATTATTCAACATGAGGTAGATAATTAGGAAGATTTTAAAGTTATTATTCAACCTGAGGTAGATAATTAGGAAGATTTTAAAGTTATTATTCAACCTGAGGTAGATAATTAGGAAGATTTTAAAGTTATTATTCAACCTGAGGTAGATAATTAGGAAGATTTGGAAGTTATTATTCTATCTGAAGTAGATAATAAGGAAGATTTGGAAGTTATTATTCAACATGATGTTGATAATTGATTATTCTAACATGAAATTTGAATGTCATTTTAACATGAAATTTGAATGTTATTTCAACTTGAAATTTAAATTTTTTACTGCATAAAACTTATTACCTACTCAATTTTACTTCATTTTTACTTTTACATTTTCCAATACTTCATTCAATTTATTATAGACATAAAATTCAATGTAGAATTACAATTTTAATTATATGTTGAAATAATATTCTTTCATTTAATGTAGTAATAAAAATTTATAGTATTTATCATTATACCAATAACTTCACTCAATTGATTCCGTTTAATTGAAATATATCAATTTTAATTACTTCTGCATAATTCGTTATAAACATTGTACAGCATCTTTTAATCTGTCTACCCTTAGAATAATGTTAATGCAGTAGAATTTATATACCAAAACATTCTAATTATTTGTCACTGTATTCACTGTAGATTAGATCTAACACACTGTAAACTGTCAAACAAAATAACAATGTAGAAAGGAAAAACTATATACCATCTAAATTATAGGTACATCGTAAAACTTCATATGCGGTGTATTATAATATATATTACATTTCATTTATTTAGTGACACAGATCATTTTGGAGCGAAAGATATTTTAGTATTGGGTAGTACCTAATACTTCAGTATTGATACTTTAGTCTTAATACTAAAGTATTTTTTTTATAAATTTAAGAAATTAACTAATTTTTTATTAATTATATTAATACTACAGTATTAATACCATTAATACTTTAGTACCTAATACTAAAGTATTAGGTAGTACCTAGTACTTTAGTATTGGGTAGTACCTAATACTTTAGTATTGGATAGTACCTAATACTTTAGTATTGGATAGTACCTAAGACTTTAGTATTGGATTGTACCTAATACTTTAGTACTGCATAGTACCTAATACTTTAGTACTGCATAGTACCTAATACTTTAGTATTGGATAGTACCCAATACTTTAGTACTGCATAGTACCTACTACTGCAAGGTGTTACCGTAAGTGTTGCTGTTCTGCCAAAAGGGATTCAATCCTCTAAATTATTGCCATTTTTTGACACAGAGAATTTAATAGCATTAAATTTACTTCTGTGAAAGCTTCTTATTTTACAATATTATTGTACATCAATTTTATTCTTCATCTGTTAATAAATATTTTGATTGTTTGTACCCATTAAATTGTAAATGTTTCATGAATATTATCATTTATTATTATGAAGCAAGAAATCTGGCCCCTGTTACTTTAACAATTTAAATGTTTAGTTCGTTAAGTACGATAGCAATAGGAAAAGCAGCTTTCGTTTACGCAGAATAAGTATTAATCGTCTCAAGTAAAATAATAATATTTATAAATGAACATGGATGATATATGCAATGGATAGTTATAGCGATATAAAATATATATAATTAATATAAAATATAAAATTATTGACTTTTATTTTATTTAGAATAGTGGTTATTTCTGTTTAAAATATTTGTTGTGAACCTTCTGTTTATAGGTCACTATTTTACAAAAAAAAAAAAATAACCTAATATACTTAATGCCCTACAATACAATTAGTTTACCTAATTGTATTTTCTTCTTCACTACGATACTTATGATCAGTAAAACTAGAATCCTATTCCTTGTAGTTAGCTAATAACTAAAGAGTAATTAACACATCTTAAATGGTGCCATCTCTTCAATTTCCTATCAATTCTTTCTGCAAGGAAAGTATTAGACATTTGATATTTTCTATTTCCGAGTGTCTCACAAATCACCTTGTATGCAATGGTGAGTGAAATGTAATGGTTGCCAAATGTAACATTACAGCTTGCTTACAGACACCCTACAGTGCTGTAACAACTCGTGTAACACTACAGCTTGCTAACAGACACCCTATAGTGCTGTAACAACTCGTGTAACACTACAGCTTGCTTACAGACACCCTATAGTGCTGTAACAACTATGTAACTATATTTATGCATGGCCAGTGTCCTACTATATAACTTCTTTATTATCTCTTTATAAACTTATCTAATTTGTCTAGATTTTAGTATGTCCTTTTTATATTTTATTTAAAAAAAAAATTGTTCGTTTGAAACTTTAAAGACAAACGATGTCTGTACGAGATACTTTTTATTTTCAAATATAATATGATGTAGTAGAATAGATAATCAAGCTTATAAATGATTTGCCGATTTGGGTAGTCTCGAGAATGCGTTGCGCACTTTTAAATCCCTTTAACCCCCTAATACCGAGTGTGCGTTAACACCTTCAGTTTATTTTGTATCAATTCGAATACTGATATATGTACAGAGATAGCGAATAGCATATAAAATGTTTTTCGATGAGTTTTATGGAAGAAACAAATTATTTAATGCTCTTGGAAATTACCTACAAGTGTATTAATATTTCATGTTGGGAATAGGGTATGTTCCAAGTTATCGGACTGTTCCACATTTTCGATCATAGTTATAAGAAACAAAGTTTATAATAATAAAATAACAAGGTAAATTATAATGATCTTATAAGATCGAAAATGTGAAACTATTCGTTAACTCGGAAGTTACCCCATTCTTCCTGTGGTTAAAATCAACACACAAAGTGTTGTTAAATCACAGATGCATTATAATGCAGTCAAAGAGGCTCTGTACTGCATTCTACATCCGCTAAAACAAGAAGAAAATACTGACAAAATTAAATAGAATTTCCTGAGATTATTTTTAGTAATTTGCAAAATTGAGAGTTAAAATAAAATTAATAAACCTAGCAGTTAATTTGACTGGTGTTTACTTTTCAAACATTTCTATCTCATAAATTATCATTGGTAGATAGTTATGATACTCCTTATAATAAAAAAAACTTCAAGTATCTATATATACTAATAATAATTTATGAGATACAAATGATTTAAAAATAAAACCAGTCAAATTGACTGTTAGGTAATTCTAGTGTTAATTTTAGGCTTTCTTCAACATAAATTCTAATATAAACTTTAATTATACTGGAATATATGGATAAATAAAAAAATAAAATATCTAAATGTAATATTCACAATTAAAAAGTTTATGTATTTTGCTCCCGTTCTGAATATATTATAATGATTAAAGAAATCAATTACCACCAAAGAAGATAATTAATTAGTTAAATATTAAATTACATAATGTATCTCAAATCTCATTTCTTTAATTAAACTTAACATGAATTATAACTCTATGCTAAATACGCATTTGGGTCCACTTTCAAACTTTTATTTAAATAAATCTCCATTCAATAAAGCTCAATTTCTCATGTTATCTCACTAAGGTCAATGTATATAATAAAGCTCAATATAATAAAGCTCAATTTCTCGTATTATATAACTGTCAAATAAACTCTACTCCATTACTAATAACGCAATCTCTTGAAACAAATAAGTTTTGAGGACTAATCACATCGTAACACGTCTGATAACATTGTCACATATTAAGGCCTATGTCTACTTATATAAAATGTACCTATCATTATATTTAGAATAAGATATAAGCTTGTAGAATATTCTAAATCAAAGTTTTTATTTATTAGAAAAATGATAAGAAAAAATTGTTCACTGGTTATCATTTTTGGCTTAAATTTTGCCATTTAAAGTACTAGAGAAGTCATTAGTTTAGACTCATTGGAGAGTATCTCTTAATGTGACACATATTGTATGGTTTAAATCACTATTATAACAAATGTTTCTGGTTAAACTAATCTATGTATCAGTAGCAGATGGTGAGTACCATCACACACTTAAATATCAAAACCAACCAAGCTTAACTTCACTACTCAAACGATTATTAAATTCTAATAAATTAGGTATACCTTAGCAAATGAATATCTAGTATTATTATATGACAAAGGAAGGTAGTACGTTAGTTTTAGGTGATGTTAGTCCATGGTTTAACGTGTTGTGTGGTCAGACATGGCAGTTACTGATTGAAATAACCATGGGGAGATGTACGCAAAAAAGAAAGCAAAAGTACAAATGATAATTACAAAATAAGACAAATTGAGCTCTAATATTGCATGTAAGTGTATTTTCTCTACAAAATTACATGATATATAAAATAGTAGTTGTTTATAATAGTGTGAGGCAGAGTTGAGTGTCATTTATTAGACGATAACAAGTTACTTAATGAGAAAAATGAAGAGGGGAAGAAATGAGAGAAGTGAAGGAAGATTTTGAGAAATGTGGGGAAATGATGAGAAATGAGGGGAAGAAATGAGGGAAATGAAAGGAAAAAATGAGAGGAAGAAATGAGAGAGAAATGAAGGGAGGAATTAAGAGAAATGAAAGAAATGAGGGTAAGAAAAGAGATAAATGAGGGTTAGAAATGAGGGAAATGAGGGTAAGAAATGAGAAAAATAAGGAGAAAAAATGAGAGAAATGAGCGGAATAAATGACGGGAAGAAATGAGAGATTGGGGGTGGGGGAGGTGAAGCTAGTGGAAGTGAAAGTGGGAGATGGATGTTGCGGTGGAAGTGAAAGTGAGGAAAGTGAAGGTGGGGGAAGAGTAGGTGGGTAAGTAAGTGTAGATGGGGAAGTGAAAATAGGGAAAGTGAATATGTTGCAAGTGTAGATGGTGGAAGCGTAGTTGGGGGAAGCGAAGGTGGAGGAAGTGAGGGGTGGGGGGACTTTGGAGGTAAGATATAACTTAGTTTAAAAAAAATATTGTATGGTTATAATGTCCATCAGTCGGTCTGTCACAAAATACGTCGGTCTGTCACATTAAAAATATTTTAATGTGACAAAATACGTTGTCACATTAAATACGGTTTAACCCAAAAACGGGAAAAACCGACCTTCTATCAATAGTATCTCATAAAGTTGGTGTAAATCGAAGTACGTAATGTGATAATTAAATACAAAAGATATTAATTTCAGAAGCATGTTGCTTAACACATTTGTTTCGTTTTATATGTTCTCTTTCCAAAATATTGTTTTTATTATCAGTTTCATCAAAACATTTTTGTTGATTCTCATCCCGTGGAATTTTCACGGGTCTTGCTAGTTAACTATAATAAAAGAAGATAATAATTTTTACATTGACATTAATCAGATATGATATTTTATACTTTAGATATATTTAGAAAACTGTGGTTATATGGAAAAGGCTTTAAAATATTGGCATTGAATGGCACAACTGTTTATTGGCAATGAAAAATGTGAACAGGAGTTATTTGCACCCAAACAGACTTCTTTAACAGTTGAAATGAAGGCACGTGGTATGTGCTAAATAACATAATTCACATACACATTAGGCATAAGAGAGCTATTTAGTGTGGCATACCTTATGGCATGCTATTAATTGTGGCATAGTACATGGTATGCTATTTATTGTGGCATAGTACATGGCATACTATTTAGTGTGGCATACCTTATGGCATGATTTTTAGCCTGGTATACTGTTGGGATTGCTTTTTAGTGTGGCATACTTTATGGCATGCTATTTATCGTGACATACCATATGGCATGTTTTTATCGTGGCATACCTTAAATGGTATGCTTTTAGCTTGGCATACCTTATGGCATGCTTTTTAGCCTGGCTTACAGATGTTGGCAACTCATCCATCAAGAGAAAAGTCTAAACCGCGGATGATCGCGTGCAAGGGAGAGACAAGAGAGCTCTGACTTTGTTCACAGGTGTCGAATGGCGTCCTTAGCACCAAAGAAGTGATTGAAGATCATACGCTACAGAGGCACTGCAAAATGTAACGACGAAATGACTCTAGATGTTTTATGAAAGGTTTGCATTCATTTTTTAGGGGTGATACATTCCTAGCGATGCTGTCTGCCTTTGACCCGAAGAAGACTTTCAGTGTCTGTATTAGAAGTCGATCTTCATTATATTTTTATTACATTATAAAATAATGATCTTAACGATATTTCAATAGTTTTTTTTATGAGAAAATATCTGAAGGAATTGAAATCAGTAATCTGTTATTAACTAATTGCATTTATAATTGTAAAATTAACCGATGTTATAATTAAAACGCGTTGCGCATTTTTAAACCCCTTCAACCTCCTAATACCTAGAATGCGTTAATACTTTTATTTAATATTTCTTCTTTACTAAGAGCATTTAGGTAAGAGTGCTCTTTTACACTAAGAGCATTTAGGTAAGAGTGCTCTTTTACACTAAGAGCATTTAGGTAAGAGTGCTCTTTTACACTAAGAGCATTTAGGTAAGAGTGCTCTTTTACACTAAGAGCATTTAGGTAAGAGTGCTCTTTTACACTAAGAGCATTTAGGTAAGAGTGCTCTTTTACACTAAGAGCATTTAGGTAAGAGTGCTCTTTTCCACTAAGAGCATTTAGGTAAGAGTGCTCTTTTACACTTAGAGCATTTAGGTAAGAGTGCTCTTTTACACTAAGAGCATTTAGGTAAGAGTGCTCTTTTACACTAAGAGCATTTAGGTAAGAGTGCTCTTTTCCACTAAGAGCATTTAGGTAAGAGTGCTCTTTTACACTAAGAGCATTTAGGTAAGAGTGCTCTTTTACACTAAGAGCATTTAGGTAAGAGTGCTCTTTTACACTAAGAGCATTTAGGTAAGAGTACTCTTTTACACTAAGAGCATTTAGGTAAGAGTACTCTTTTCCACTAAGAGCATTTGGGTAAGAGTGCTCTTTTACACTAAGAGCATTTAGGTAAGAGTGCTCTTTTCCACTAAGAGCATTTGGGTAAGAGTACTCTTTTCCACTAAGAGCATTTGGGTAAGAGTACTCTTTTTTAGCTACACTAAGAGCATTTAGGTAATAGTACTCTTTTTTAGCTATAATAAGAGCATTTAGGTAGGAGCACTCTTTTCCACTAAGAGCATTTAGGTAGGAGCACTCTTTTCCTCTTAGTGTCACTCTTAACACCCCTCGTGTCGAAATGGTTTACGCCCGCTCATCCGTTTCTCTCGTAACTAATTGCGTTTCAGCGGCTCGTAAAAATACGCCGTAATTAGCTAGGAATTTGTAGGCAAAACTCTCTGAAGTTCCATTTATTAATACAAGACTCACAGGTATATTTGACAGGGGTGTGTCTTTCTGTGCACATACACATAAGACCTACGGAAATTAATTAATATTTGTGTTAGGGCTACAAATGACGAAACAGTTAGTGAGATGCTTTTAATTGAAGCAATAGCTTATAGGATAATTACGCTCTATTGTTATATAATTATTAGGCATAAAGGCTATTAGTATTATAATAAACAAGACAGAAATACAAATGGTAATCGAATTGTCGTCAATGAATTGAACTTACTTATACTAATTATTAATTAATTCATTATCTATAATATTTTAAGTAGTATCTTTTTTCAATTCATATAATTACCTGTTATATAATGACGTATATAGTTTCATATATTTATTAGTATATACATATAAACATATTTAGTTGACACTATATGTAAATATATATGTATATTGACAATATACTTCACGTTTGATTAAAGGCATTTAAAATTAGGTACTGAACATATTTCATTTATTTAATTCGATGACTATATTCATATGTGAAAACACCGTGTACTTATAGGTTTGAAATATTACAACACTCAGGGCAATGTAACAGGGACGTTTTTTTCACAGCGTTTTTGATTCTGGAGGAATTACCGTTAAACCCATTTCATATGTATATATGTTAGCGACGCTTTCGTAGAGTTGAAAACGCTCTAAAAACGCTCGTGTGAAATCGATCTTATGAGATAAATGTACAATTAATTGTACATCACACTAGCGTTTTTTGAACGTTTTCAACGCTCCAAAAACGTCGCGTTACATGGATACATATGAAATGGTCTAAACAATAAATTCTTCAGAGTCAAAAACGCTGTGAAAAAATGCTAACATTGCCCAAAATGCCGTAACTATAAAATTGTATACATGTATGTATGTTACATAATGAACTATAAGTTATAAGACAACTATTTTAAAGTAGAAACTGTGCAAGAAATTCATACCTACTTTATCATTATCATTATACCTAATATGTATATAATTAGTTATAAATTTTATAATGTTCGCATAGAACATTTGTTAGCAAAAAAAGATATTAGCAAATTAATACACAATAAATACATATAACATACATTCCACATTGTTTTATTAGTTATAATAATACACATTCTTCGTATGTTCAAATAAGACTTATATACTTTGACGAAATTATATAATTGATTAGATAAATTGAATTGTTAGTTACACCACCAATACCACTCGATACACCTCACTAGTGTTAACACCAATACCACCCGATACACCTCACTAGTGTTAACACCAATACCACTCGATACACCTCACTGGTGTTTACACCAATACCACTCGATACACCTCACTGGTGTTAACACCAATACCACTCGATACACCTCACTGGTGTTTACACCAATACCACTCGATACACCTCACTGGTGTTTACACCTATAACACCCGATACACCTCACTGGTTTTAACACCAATACCACTCGATACACCTCACTGGTGTTTACACCAATAGCACTCGATACACCTCACTGGTGTTTACACCAATAGCACTCGATACACCTCACTGGTTTTAACACCAATACCACTCGATACACCTCACTGGTGTTTACACCAATAGCACTCGATACACCTCACTGGTGTTTACACCAATAGCACTCGATACACCTCACTGGTGTTTTCACCAATACACTCGATACACCTCACTGGTGTTTACACTAATACCACTCGATACACCTCACTGGTGTTTACACTAATACCACTCGATACACCTCACTGGTGTTTACACTAATACCACTCGATACACCTCACTGGTGTTTTCACCAATACACTCGATACACCTCACTGGTGTTTACACTAATACCACTCGATACACCTCACTGGTGTTTACACCAATACCACCCGATACACCTCACTGGTGTTTACACCAATACACTCGATACACCTCACTGGTGTTAACACCAATACCACCCGATACACCTCACTGGTGTTTACACCAATACCACCCGATACACCTCACTGGTGTTTACACCTATACACTCGATACACCTCATTGGTGTTTACACCAATACACTCGATACACCTCACTGGTGTTTACACCAAAACACTCGATACACCTCACTGGTGTTTACACCAATACACTCGATACACCTCACTGGTGTTTACACCAATACACTAGATACACATCACTGGTGTTTACACCTATACCACCCGATACACCTCACTGGTGTTTACACCAATACACTCGATACACCTCACTGGTGTTTACACCTATACACTCGATACACCTCACTGGTGTTTACACCAATACACTCGATACACCTCACTGGTGTTTACACCAATACACTCGATACACATCACTGGTGTTTACACCTATACCACCCGATACACCTCACTGGTGTTTACACCAATACACTCGATACACCTCACTGGTGTTTACACCTATACACTCGATACACCTCACTGGTGTTTACACCTATACACTCGATACACCTCACTGGTGTTTACACCAATACCACTCGATACACCTCACTGGTGTTTACACCAATACCACTCGATACACCTCACTGGTGTTTACACCAATACCACTCGATACACCTCACTGGTGTTTACAGTATCCGGAGGCTCTGTTCACAATATTGGATAAGTTTCTCTTTGATGCAAAGACTGAACTGAGGTGTCAATATACCGACACTTTGGGGCAAACACTGCGCTGAACTGCTGTGAACTGCGCTAAACTGCTGAAAACTGCGCTAAACTTCAGAGAACTGCGCTAAACTGATGAGAACTGCGCTAAACTGCTGAGAAATGCACTAAACTGCTGAGAAATGCACTGAACTGCTGAGAACTGCGCTAAACTGCTGAGAAGTGCACTAAACTGCTGAGAAGTGCACTAAACTGCGCTAAACTGCTGAGAAGTGCACTAAACTGCGCTAAACTGCATAAAGCTGCACTAAACTGCTCAAAACTGCGCTTAACTGCAGAGAACTGCGCTAAACTGATGAGAACTGCGCTAAACTGCTGAGAAGTGCACTAAACTGCTGAGAAATGCACTAAACTGCTGAGAACTGCGCTAAACTGCTGAGAAGTGCACTAAACTGTGCAAAACTGCAGAAAGCTGCACTAAACTTCTTAAAACTGCGCTAAACTGATAAGAACTGCGCTAAACTGCTGAGAAGTGCACTAAACTGCGCTAAACTGCATAAAGCTGCACTAAACTGCTTAAAACTGCGCTGAACTGCTTTGAACTGCGCTAAACTGCTGAAAACTGCGCTAAACTGCTGAGAAATGCACTAAACTGCTGAGAAATGCACTAAACTGCTGAGAACTGCGCTAAACTGCTGAGAAGTGCACTAAACTGCGCTAAACTGCATAAAGCTGCACTAAACTGCTTAAAACTGCGCTGAACTGCTTTGAACTGCGCTAAACTGCTGAAAACTGCGCTAAACTGCTGAGAAATGCACTAAACTACTGATAACAGCACTAAACTGCTGAAAACTGCGCTAAACTGCTGAGAAGTGCACTAAACTGTGCTAAACTGCAGAAAGCTGCACTAAACTTCTTAAAACTGCGCTAAACTGCTAAGAACTGCAGTAAACTGCTGAGAACTGCTCTAAACTGCTGATAACGGCACTTAATTACTGAGAACTACCATAAACTGCAGAAAACTGCGCTAAACTACTGAGAAATGCGCTAAATTGCAATAATCTGCGCTAAAGTGCTTAGAATTGCGCTAAACTTCACAGTACTGCACTAATGCACAGTACTTCAGTACTCTAATGTTCTTAGTAAAATCCGTAGAGTTTTATTCAAAATACTACATTGCGTTCATGTAGTAAAAGAGTAAGTTTCCTCCACTATACTGGTCGCTAATAATGTTATAAATATATACTTAATACATATAGATATGATATAAGAATGTTGTTACATTTGTTCAAAAATACAGTGAAAATTTAGAAAATAGTCATTTTTAATATTTAAAAGGTATATTTTCTATTAATATGTAAATATTTAATAATGCTGTCAATAAAAACATCCTTACTAATTGGTAATATACAGTTTGTACTAATGACACTTATTAATGGTGTACATTTATGTTCTTCAATTAGTATTTTGGAATATATATTATCTACTATGGGCACTATATATGGTGGCCGGAAATTTCGGTTTCGGAATTACAAAGGACCTCTAATCATAAATGACCGATGCAGTTTGCTGTATCTGCTACTTTGTTATACTGCGAACTTCATAATTTTCTAGTGGCCTGGCAAGGGGATTGGGGGGAGGGGTGGCTGCACGTCCCCCATTGTATCTAACTAATAAATCTAACTGATAAATCTAACTAATGAATCTAACTAATAAATCTAACTAATACCTCAGACTTAAAGTTCCGAAACCGACTTTTCCGCTCAAATCTCATATTAAGTGAATGTAAAAACATGTCCAAATTACTGATGTTTCAATAACAACGGTTTTAATAAAATCAGTGTATAACGAGATCGAATTCTCCTAGAACCAGCCACTATACTGGTCACTATACTGGTCACTATACTGGTCACTATACTGTTCACTATACTGGTCACTATACTGGTCACTATACTGTTCACTATACTGGCCACTATACTGGTCACTATACTGGTCACTATACTGGTCACTATACTGTTCACTATACTGGTCACTATACTGGTCACTATACTGTTCACTATACTGGCCACTATACTGGTCACTATACTGGTCACTATACTGTTCACTATACTGGTCACTATACTGGCCACTATACTGGTCACTATACTGGTCACTATACTGGTTACTATACTGTTCACTATACTGGTCACTATACTGGTCACTATACTGTTCACTATACTGGCCACTATACTGGTCACTATACTGGTCACTATACTGGTCACTATACTGTTCACTATACTGGTCACTATACTGGTCACTATACTGTTCACTATACTGGCCACTATACTGGTCACTATACTGGTCACTATACTGTTCACTATACTGGTCACTATACTGGCCACTATACTGGTCACTATACTGGTCACTATACTGGTTACTATACTGTTCACTATACTGGTCACTATACTGGTCACTATACTGGTTACTATACTGTTCACTATACTGGTCACTATACTGGTCACTATACTGGTCACTATAGCATGTAGTTCTGGTCAGTAGATTTCTTCTCTCCAAGTTACGAATAGTTTGGTTTCACATTACTTATGACACTTAAATTGATGAGATGTGAACATTGATGGAACTATTACAACTGTAGTAAATATAATAGAGTTATTTGTAACTATTACAGCTGTAGTAAATATAATAGAGTTATTTGTAACTATTACATCTGTAGTAAACATAATGGAGTTATTTGTAACTATTACATCTGTAGTAAACATAATAGAGTTATTTGTAACTATTACAGCTGTAGTAAACACAATAGAGTTATTTGTAACTATTACATCTGTAGTAAACATAATGGAGTTATTTGTAACTATTACAGCTGTAGTAAACATAATAGAGTTATTTGTAACTATTACATCTGTAGTAAACATAATGGAGTTATTTGTAACTATTACATCTGTAGTAAACATAATAGAGTTATTTGTAACTATTACAGCTGTAGTAAACACAATAGAGTTATTTGTAACTATTACAGCTGTAGTAAACATAATAGAGTTATTTGTAACTATTACAGCTGTAGTAAACATAATAGAGTTATTTGTAACTATTACATCTGTAGTAAACATAATGGAGTTATTTGTAACTATTACATCTGTAGTAAACATAATGGAGTTATTTGTAACTATTACATCTGTAGTAAACATAATGGAGTTATTTGTAACTATTACAGCTGTAGTAAACATAATAGAGTTATTTGTAACTATTACAGCTGTAGTAAACATAATAGAGTTATTTGTAACTATTACATCTGTAGTAAACATAATAGAGTTATTTGTAACTATTACATCTGTAGTAAACATAATGGAGTTATTTGTAACTATTACATCTGTAGTAAACATAATAGAGTTATTTGTAACTATTACAGCTGTAGTAAACACAATAGAGTTATTTGTAACTATTACATCTGTAGTAAACATAATGGAGTTATTTGTAACTATTACATCTGTAGTAAACATAATGGAGTTATTTGTAACTATTACAGCTGTAGTAAACACAATAGAGTTATTTGTAACTATTACACGTGTAGTAATTACAGCTTTATTAAACATAATAACATATAGATTTATTTTGATTGAGAAATGTCTTGCTAATTAAGGTATTTTATTTATTATTATTACATTAATTATATATTACACATTTTCTATCAAAAAGCTCTTACCTTCTCTTTCATATTTAATGTTTAGTTAAAATTAACCAATGGCTTTAATGCCTATAAGAACAAAAAAATGAAAATAATATAATAATAGATTCCTGATAATGTGTATAACTTATTAAGTGTATAAGACTATAAGTGTATAAAAGTGTATCTACTATACAATGTGTATCTACTATAGAAAGTGTATCTACTATACAAAGTATATATACTATACAAAGTGTATCTACTATACAAAGTGTATCTACTATACAAAGTGTATCTACTATACAAAGTGTATCTACTATACAAAGTGTATCTACTATACAAAGTGTATCTACTATACAAAGTGTATCTACTATACAAAGTGTATCTACTATACAAAGTGTATCTACTATACAAAGTGTATCTACTATACAAAGTGTATCTACTATACAAAGTGTATCTACTATACAAAGTGTATCTACTATACAAAGTGTATCTGCTATACAATATGTATCTACTATAAAAAGTGTATCTACTATAAAAAGTGTATCTACTATACAATACGTATCTACTATACAAAGTGTATCTACTATACAATATGTATCTACTATACAAAGTGTCTCTACTATACAATATGTATCTACTATACAAACTATATATCACAGTATATCTACTATACAAAGTGTATCTACTATACTAAGTGTATCTACTATACAAAGTGTATCTACTATACAATATGTATCTACTATACAAAGTGTCTCTACTATACAATATGTATCTACTATACAAACTATATATCACAGTATATCTACTATACAAAGTGTATCTACTATACTAAGTGTATCTACTATACAAAGTGTATCTACTATACAATATGTATCAACTATACAAAGTGTATCTACTATACAATATGTATCTACTATACAAACTATATATCACAGTGTATCATTCTCGTCGTTGTATCTCGATACCTTCAGATACGTATCTTCACGAGTTTCCTTAGCTTCATTTCCTGGTTATTATTCTACAGAGTTTGAATACTGCTCCACAAACAAATGTTAACTCTATAACAATACACTCTCATCTACACAGATTCTACACAGAGAAACACAGAGCATCTAACGGAAATATTACTTCCGAAAATTATATAGAGAAACTCGAGTCTAGTAGAGGTAAATCTAAAAAAAAATCTAGTGTTAAAAATAACCCCTGTTTTCAGTAATAATTTTGCTGATATTAGGAATCACTAATATACGATATTATCAGTTAAATATCTAACTTATACAATAAGTAGAGTGGTGAAAGGTACATCATTAGTATGAGAAATAAGACAAAATATTATATATGTGTTATTGATATCAAATCAACTTCTAATATTATTTTTTAATGTTTTTTTAAACCTCTGTATGAATATTATTTCACCAGAATTAAGCGTACAGAGAATGAAACTGATGAATCGGTATAGACTCATAGAGTCATTATATTAAACTGAATGTATATAGCATATATACTATATTTTAGCATATCTCAATATAATCGATACATGTCTAATGTACGAAACATAAATCTAATGCATGTTTAACGTATCTATAATGTATAAGATATAAGATGTATCCACTACATGTTTAACGTATCTAATGTATAAGGTATAAGATGTATCCACTACATGCTTAACGTATCTTATGTATAAGATATAAGATGTATCCACTACATGCTTAACGTATCTTATGTATAAGATATAAGATGTATCCACTACATGTTTAACGTATCTAAAGTTAATGTATAAAATATATATCATGTTTAACGTATCTAATGCTATTGAATATAAGAGGTATAACATGTTTAACGTATCTTATGTATAAGATATAAAATGTATCTCCTACATGTTTAACGTATCTTATGTATAAAATATAACATATGTTCTCTACATGTTTAACGTATCTAATGTATAAGATAAAAGATGTATCCACTACATGTTTAACGTATCTAATGTATAAGATGTATAACATGTTTAACCAATTCATTTCACGCATGGATGTTCATCTTTCTCTAGTTTGTGTATTAACATTTGTTTTAATTAATTAGAAATTGTAGCAATAAATAGCTCTATGTGTCATGAGGTAGATATATAGTTGCATAAATTTCTCACACTGTTAAGATGGCTGTCATACATCACTGTATAATATCTGTAGTTTGTGTCATATTGTCTTTAATTGAATATAACAAAGGATATAATATAATTAATCATTTATAAATAAATATATCCTTCTATTTAAAACCATTAACTTTACTTGTTATTTTATTACAATTTTATAATAAGTTTTTCCCGGTGATAATTAGCAATAGGTACTTTTGTAGCCGATAGTACCCATGACTCTGCTATCTCTGTGCGGTACTGTACATCTGTGGTACCCCGCAGCGTCGTGGTGTGAAAAAGGACGTAACCACCAAGTGTCATCAGCAGGGGGCCGAGGGAGATGCGACGTCTGACACCTCCAATGTTAGACGTACATCTTCCCTCGCAAAGACACAAATGTGTTGCTAATGAATTAAAAACACTCCTCCGTGAATAATTATTATTGAGCACTTTAGGGGGAAGGGGGTAAGATGTAAGTATCACCTGGGGTATTTTAAGGTGTTGGTCTTTAATTAATTTAGTGATTTAATGTGAAAATTATTAGGAAATTAAATAAATGGAGAAATTAAATCAAAGGAGACTTTATAATTATTAAAAGGAAATGAAACATAGGTTACAAATTTAAAGGTTTGAAATACAAGGTAAAAATATTTATTGAAAGAAAAGTAGAATAAAAAATCTGGCTTCAGTAAAAAATAATCTGGGGTAAGAAATCTAAGGTAAGACAGAACAAGGTTCCAAGGTGAGAAATCTACGTTAAAAATCTAAATTTAGTGTAATAAATGCAAGGTAATAAATAGAAGGCCCCAATGAGAGGGTAAGTACACCATAGATAATCACAGAGCCTCTCCTAAGATGTTCTAAAGGTGCCGCGTAACTCATTCTACAAACTGTTTTGTTGCGCTGTAGGAGCTTCCGTTAACAACAGGAAAGGTGAATAATTAAACAGTAAAATTAGACCTGTTGACGCAACGAGGGAAACTACATTAAACAGTGAAATGGTAACCAGTTATCAAAAAATTAAAATAGCTACACAAGAAATAAATGAATATTAAATTTATGCTTGAGTTAGTAATGTTAGATAGTCCAAAGTGATTTCATTTAATTAAAATCGTATAGAAATAAATACTCTGAAAGATTTGGATATATCATTAGAATTAATATATGTTTTAATATTACATTTATTACATTTCTATTAAATTAAAGGAACTGAAAATGATAACAAGTGAAGAGGAATAAAATGATAACCGATAAGGAGAACTAAAATTATAACCAGTAAAGAGAAATAAAATGATAACTAGTAAAGAGGAATACAATTATAACCGGTAAAGAGAAATAAAATGATAACCAGTAAAGAGAAATAAAATGATAACCAGTAAAGAAGAATACAATGATAACTAGTAAAGATGAATAAAATGATAACCAGTAAAGAGGAATAGAATTATAACCAGTAAAGAGGAATAAAATGATAACCAGTTGAGAGGAATGAAATGATAGCCAGTAAAGAGGAATAATATGATAACCAGTAAAGAGAAATAAAATGATAACCAGTAAAGAGGAATAAAATGATAGCCAGTAAAGAGGAATAAAATGATAACCAGTAAAGAGGAATAAAATGATAACCAGTAAAGAGGAATAAAATGATAACCAGTAAAGAGGAATAAAATGATAACCAGTTGAGAGGAATAAAATGATAACCAGTAAAGAGGAATAAAATGATAGCCAGTAAAGAGGAATAGAATGATAACCAGTAAAGAGGAATAAAATGATAGCCAGTAAAGAGGAATAAAATGATAACCAGTAAAGAAAAATAAAATGATAACCAGTAAAAAATAATCATAAACTATAACTCAATTATCAATGAAGTCACAGTTAAACTTTAGCGGAATACTTTGTAAATAGATCGAATACCGTAACATAAAATTTATTAATTCACCCGTTCTGACGATTATTTTTTTATATATATATTTCCTTCACTATACAAGAATCAACAAGTCAGATAAAAAAAAATTATTTATGATGAAATGTCTAAATAAACATCAAAATCAAAACATTAAATTTTAATTAAACATTAAAACAACGAAACCTTATCGGAGAATATAAGCTACATATAATAATACATAATGCTTAATATATATTAAAATATAATTTTAATCTAATCTATATAAAATTTAACTAATCCTATGCCAAAAAAAATTATTCAAAATTCATTGCAAGTTTCAAAATATATCCATTATTCCCAATATACTAATTTTAAAAATAGAATAAGTAATTAACAAAAACTAATAGGTTGTCGTTTTCATCTTGTATTCCTATTCAATTCCTAAGTATTCCCATTCCAATTTGCCCATCAGAACTTTTTTGAAGCATAAGATTCCCTAATTAATAATTTCCTGTTCCGGTGTGAGTAATATCACTTGTTAACTATTATAAACACAAATAAACAAATAGTGTTGAATTAGATCGATAAGTGTCTTATGACACTGTAAGTGTTAACAATGAGTATTAACAAGGTTATAAACAGTGGCTTCCGTGACCAATAAAATACTGCGGTTCTACTGCCTTCTCGCGAACAATTGCCAGGGGCTCGAGTCCTCTCACTCACAATGCTTATATTAAATGGTAATGGGACTTGGTGGCTTGGAGGATGTATATTGTTAAGATGACTTCAATATTATCAATATTTCAAAATTGCCATGTTTGAAATATGTTGTATAATTCTTATTTGAAAATTTATTGCTAACTCTGTTTTCAAGATAAAATAATTCGAAAAAAAATTACACATAAAAAAATATTTTACATGTAGTTTCAATTTAATAATCAATTAAAAAGCATATAATTAGGTACATTGAAAAAAGATGTGGAATAGATGGGGCAAGTATCAAGTTATCAAACAGTTCCACATTTTCGATAATAAGGAACAATATATAATTATAACATTCTAATTTACTGTGAAATAAATATTTTGATTGAAGTCATCCATTATAAATGATTGGATACTAATCAAAATAATGAGTTAAAAACAATTTCTTATATGGTCGTGATTGTGGAAGCGTCCGATAACTTGGTTATTTAGTTAGTTAGTATTACTAATATTCTATTAAATAGACCTTTTTATTTTATTTCAGTGTTCTCATTGCTCTAGTTACGCTTGGCTGACTTTGTTTTGAAGGCAGTGTAATTTGGTACAGCCGATTGTGTTTTGTTTGTGTTCTTTTTACACATGAATGGAGAAATATTGTATTTGTTATGCCGGTAATTCGAGTGAAGCCTTCGATAGGTTACAATTTACATAAAGACATCCTCTATTATGTATATTGCACCTATACATTTATTTATAAATATAGTGGATATTATTATTACAAACAGGGACGGTATAAGAAACTTTATCTGGTAATTATCGTCTTTTAAAAAAATAGCTAGTTTATATTTTGTCGTACCCTTTTTTATTCCGTTTTTATCCTCATATAATCTCTTTGCCCTCTAGCCTCTAATTTGTTCATGGGTGTTCAATTCAACACTCTTAGTGTTCTCGAGGTCAGAGGTCACAAGAAATGAGAAGAGAGGTCATCCCTCTCATGTAAGAGGGTCAGACTTACCCAAATAGTGGTTGGAAGAGGGTAAACAGGCTGTCTACTTCGGAAAGTGACACCCCACTACTCTCTCAGTGTTAAAAACAATATTAGTTTTGAATCAGTTGTAAATGTGGGTAAATATTAGTAATATTTAAATTAGGAAGTTAGTATTCATGTATATATTCTATTTACAATAGTATTATTAATGAAAATTACTAATTTACAAAATTAATGACTATTTTTTAAATATCTGAATTAAATAAAAAAACATCTTTATTTTATAATTGAGATTCATTTTTTTTTTTGAAAATGAGTTGAAATCCGAAAAAGGAACACATCCTTCCTATAATGATCAATTCTCTAATTAGTTATCGACATTTTTTCTCCAAATTGTTAACATTTTTTGTTGTAATGCAGAGACAATCCGTTCTTTAGTTTTTGCTGTCATATCCATTAGTGTTTCCGCTCTCAGCATTCAACTAAAATTCTCCAATTTAATTGACCCAAAAATGACAATGAATCACTCGTGGCTGCAACCTTAGTGGCACAGTTTAGCTTCCGGAGATACAAGTTACAAATTTAGGGTATAATTCCAATTATACATATGGTCTCAAGTCATAGATAATCAATTCTGATTATTGATTATTTTGGCTTGAGAAATTAGTGTTAAGTATAAAAAAATCATTAAATGGTCTGTTCAAAAGAAAAAGAAAAATATTCATACATTGATACCTTCAATTGAAATATAATTAAAATATGAATAGTATATTTTGATAGAATTTATCTAATAACAATTATCATTTACTCCTTCTATATAGCTAATCGATTTAACAATTATGGTCCATTTCTTAGAGTTACTAATTTTCGAAAGAATGTGGTATGTGATAATTGAAAAATCAAACCGTGGTACCTACTATCTGAGGGACATAGAAAATGTGACAACAAGATTCTGTCATGGACTCCTGAATGAAGGAATGTGACGAGTGGTGATGTTGCTGATGGTAATTGGTGATCTTCTAATGTTGAGCTATCCAAAGAAACTTAAATTTAGCTGATTTTTAAAGTTTCCATTAATAATTAAATTTTATCAATATCTGATTTGATTTTTTGTATAAATGATATAAATAATAGATTCAGTGTATATACAAAATTACCATCTTTAAAAAAAATAAAGAGAGTCAGTAGGTGTTAATTAACAGGTGAACTCTTCACACCTTCACAGGAATGACTACACCTTAGTAATTACACCTTAGGAATTAGGAATTACACCTCACTTTAGGAATTAGGAATTTCGGTGTTTGTTGCAATTAGTTCATTTTTGGAAAATACATTTTACGAAAAAGATAATATATATTGAGTTGTAGAAAAGAGTTTCATATATTATTTCATGTTCCAAAATTCGTTTTGAAATTTTATTACATAATTAAGTACGATTTATTTATGTTATCTTAAAAAATATTAAGATCGATTTATTAAATACATACTGTTTCTTTACATATTAATATATGAAAAATAAATAACAATTGATAGATACATACAAAACATATTTAAATACTGAGTTTTTAGGCAGAATATTCCACCGGAAGTTCCTACATAGAAAATAATTAGAAAATATAATGTAAAATAATGAAGACAAAAGGAAGCATATTCAGCTTTGTACTAATTAATTTAGCCAAATAATACAACCTAAACAAATAAGAGTTTGCGGCTACTGCGACCGGAACTAAAATGGAGATACAATCGTAAAATGATTATTTAAAATGTTTAGAAATTAATTGTAATGTAATTAATTACTTTGAAGTATAATTCAAATAACAGACTATTGATTTTAAGATTCCACTTCCGAGAGTAATTCAAAATATTTCTAATCTCTTTATTTGTACGTCATTTAATAACTTTAATTCATGTGAAAAAAATAAGAGTCTGTGTTTTATTTATATATTCAATTTAATTTGAGATTAACATGAATAAAATTCATTTGAAATGTTCAACCATGTATTTGTTTAAATTAATATTTAAAATATTATTTTAATTATTACCTACCATGAGTACTATTAATAACTTTTCTTCGATATTTCTTATTAATATCAGTAACTGAATTTTTTCTTTTATTTCAACCCTAATAACAATTGCTCTAGAATTTCAATTGATTTAAATTAATTAATATATAACATACTAATTGTGTATGTTGTTCCATTCTCTACTTCCGAGTCCAATAAAACTTATTACAAAAACATTAATATATATTTAATCTATACACCGCAATAGGGTAAGTTTCGAGTTATTGATCTGATCCACCTTTTCGATCATATCAGAGAAAGTATTTAATAATTATTATATATATTATATAATATATATGTATATTATTACTAAACTCGTAATTTTAATCACTATACATTTTTTTTCTTATATGATCGAAAATGTGGAACGATCCAAAAACTCATAACTTACCCTATAGTTCCCCCTCAAGCCCCACCCTAGCTATGTACCGAGTGTGTTATAGTACATTTTAGTACCCGAACCACACATCTCAATCCTGACTCACTATTGGTCACACAAAACCACAAAACATAAGAAAAGTAATAAAATATCTACCTATAATTTTAATGCTCCAGTAACGAATACATGGAATTGAAGTCAGAAAATGGTGTCCTGATTAGGGATACTGTCTTAATATGCTATATCGTATGTGATCTTATATATGCTATATCGTATGTGATCTTATATATGCTATATCGTATTTGATCTTATATATGCTATATCTTATGTGATCATTCATCTGCTATATCTTATAAGGTTATAGGTATAAAATGTATATACTTTTAATTATATTTTAATGTCACAACTCAGAATCTTCAATTATTCAGTTTTCCATTGAAGGGTTTACTTATTGGAATTAATATTTAGGTAAAAAGAATAGAAATTAATAAATGATTAAGATTGCATGATTTACACGAAATGAATTTTACAACAATATAATCACATGTAAAAAAATTCTTCATGAATTCACAGTCTAATTTTTCTATTTTGCGGAACAATATGTCATACTCTATCTTCTAAAATTTCTAATTAATATAACAACAAATTAAACCTAAATAATTTACGTCTTCAAATTTGAAATTGGTTTATCCTTTCAATATAAATAAAGATAATAATTCAAATGTTAATAAATATCTAAATAGGTACCATTATTATCACTAACATATAACCAACATATCTAGGAATAATATTTCTAAATCACTATTTCTTTAATGAAGAAGTACTTTAATAACTTTAGTAATAGGACTTTAGTAATAGGACTTTGGTAACAGGACTTTAGCAATAGGACTCTGCTTCATTTTTTTTAATCTCCAAGTTAAATATTTGGAAAACTTCAAAACAAATTTGAAATATTTTCTTAATCCCAAAGTATCATTGGGACCACATGCTAAACACTTTGAATGTATCATCTTAAGATGCTATGTATCATCTTAAGATGCTATGTATCATCTTAAGATGCTCTGTATCATCTTAAGATGCTCTATATCATCTTAAGATGCTCTGTATCATCTTAAGATGCTATGTATCATCTTAAGATGCTCTATATCATCTTAAGATGCTATGTATCATCTTAAGATGCATACAGCACGAGTTGTTACCGGATATTCCCTAAGAGTTATAATATACTCCACATTTTAGGGATTAGTGAGGGTGATGCTAATGTCTTTGGGGAGTTTTTAGGGATTTAGAGAACACGGTATGTGGTACAGGGTATGTGGCTATGTGAACATATGTGGTATGAGGTACAGGGTATGTGGCTATGTTAGCATATGTGGTATGAGGTACAGGGTATGTGGCTATGTTAGCATATGTGGTATGAGGTAGAGTTTATGTTGCACTCGAAGTTTTACAGGATATATTTATTATAATTGGTAGTTTATGTTACTAATTTCAGAAATGTTTAAATTCTTAAGATATAGAAAATCATTAATTAGAGCTGTTCAGAAAATTAATGAAACCATTATTTGTGTCCATTATTACTTATGACTCATTGAAAATATTATCAAATCTATGTAATGAACAGCATAGGGAAACAACGACAACGAACAAAAGAATGTTCACATTTTTCGTCGTTTCCCCAGCTCTTTAATTCATCAAATTAATATTATTATTCATACTGTCTCTATGTAGATATAATACATATACAGTTAGCAAAATAATGAAAGTTATAGCTGATATATAATTTGACACCTAAGCTCTATGGTCAGTTGATGAAAAGGTGTAACGTTTCCTATAATACGGATGAGATGTTTGCTAATAGGCATGGTGGACCTTCCGCTAGAAGCTACGGTATCAAAGTATCTGTCGATACAGTGAATAGAGTGTATCACACTGTGAGGTATCTAGTCGATACAGTGAATAGAGTGCATCATACTGTGAGGTATCTAGTCGATAGAGTGAATAGAGTGTATGACACTGTGAGGTATCTAGTCGATACAGTGAATAGAGTGTATCACACTGTGAAGTATCTGTCGATACAGTGAATAGAGTGTATCACACTGTGAAGTATCTGCCGATACAGTGAATAGAGTTCATCACACTGTGAAGTATCTGCCGATACAGTGAATAGAGTGTATCACACTGTGAAGTATCTAGTCGATACAGTGAATAGAGTGTATCACACTGTGAAGTATCTAGTCGATACAGTGAATAGAGTGTATCACACTGTGAAGTATCTAGCCGATACAGTGAATAGAGTGTATCACACTGTGAAGTATCTGTCGATACAGTGAATAGAGTGTATCACACTGTGAAGTATCTGCCGATACAGTGAATAGAGTTCATCACACTGTTAAGTATCTAGTCGATACAGTGAATAGAGTGTATCACACTGTGAGGCATCTAGTCGATACAGTGAATAGAGTGATAATAATTTGGTATAAGTTTACCCGAAAATATTCTACACGACATTATTTTCAGTTTATTTAAATTTGAGAGTTCATCTTACCATTCGCAAAATAATAATATATAAAATAACGGGTGAAATGAATGACCTTTAGAATATTAATTTAATAATTTTCAAAGCTCTCATAAAATTAAACATCAAACATATATCTATAACTATATTTTACATGCTTTAGATAATTGTTTATTTATTTATATTAAGTGTATATACAGCAGACATCAGTTAGAATATTAATTTATAATATTTGCATATAAAAACTTTATTACTTCCGACTGTTTAAAAGGATTAAAACGATTAATAGATATTATTATATTGTAACACAGTGTTAAAGTGCACATACAAATAAAGATATGTTTGTGATTTGAAGTAAGAAATGTTATCTAATTTGTTGCATTTGAAGCACTGAAGAGGTGGATTGAAACAAAGATTGTTTATGCAGATATGAACATGTGCCTGCAATAAAAATATAGCCAGAGTTTCGTGTCAATAAACCATTTGCCAGTAGCATTTGACAGCACTGTCACACGCAGTAGTTACTGACCATTTGCCAGTAGCATTTGACAGTACTGTCACACGCATTAGTTACTGACCATTTGCCAGTAGCATTTGACAGTACTGTCACACGCAGTAGTTACTGACCATTTGCCAGTAGCATTTGACAGTACTGTCACACGCATTAGTTACTGACCATTTGCCAGTAGCATTTGACAGTACTGTCACACGCAGTAGTTACTGACCATTTACCAGTAGCATTTGACAGTACACTGTCACATGCAGTAGACAGTAGTTACTGACACAAAGTTAACTAGAACGTACACTTGTAGAGTGCATACCTTCGCCTCTGCTATATATTATGTTCTTGGTTAGGTAAGCAGATCATCTCAAGCGTTGACCGATCGTCTCAATAATTTCAGGTAATTTGGTTGAATACTTTTTGAGTTATGCAAATAACAAGATTACAAATAAATAAATGTCACCTAGAACATAACGTTTTGAAATTTTACAAAGGCATTAAAAAATTATGAACTAATATAATAATTTAATGCCATAACTATCATCAATAAAGAAGCTACAAGCTGAATGAGATGAGTTAAATTAACTAGAATAATGAACTAGAAAAATAGTATATATTAAAGGTAGATTTATGTGGTAATTTGGAGGGTAGTACCTCTTTAGGTTGTAAATCAAACACTGAATCTGTATGTAGAGATATAATGTAGAGATAGAGTAGAGATACAGTGCACTCCACTCACTCACTGCACTCACTCACACCACTCATTCACTCCACTCATTCACTCCACTCATTCACTCCACTCATTCACTCCACTCATTCACTCCACTCATTCACTCCACTCATTCACTCCACTCATTCACTCCACTCATTCACTCCACTCATTCACTCCACTCACTCACTCCACTCACTCACTGCTCTCATTCACTCCACTAATTCACTCCACTCATTCACTCCACTCATTGCAATGTAAGTAGTGCAACACTTTCCTCCGATAGAGTCTATAGTAGCACATATGTTTATTACTCTCGCGTGCCTATTGCTTATGTTCTAGCATCTGCGCCTCTTTTTTAGAAGTCTTATAACGTAAATATTGTCAATGAGTTGTGTGACACTACAGATAACTCGCTTTTATCTTTCCGTAAATTAGCACTGAAATGAGATGCTACAAATATTTACTTAGCTGTCCAGTAAAAAGTTACGACATGAAACGTTAACATGTCTCGTAATGCTTTTAGTTTTTTTTGGTGATTAATTTCCATCTTTTTGGTAATTAATTTCTTTCTTTTTACTAATTTGGAGGGGAAAAATATTGATTCATTATAATACAAAAAATCAATGTATTTTCTTCAAATTTTAAATGTGAAATCGAAAAAGTTTATCTAGTTTGAAATAAACTTCGTTGTTTATAAAATATGTTTTAAAGTTGTCATCCTTTACCTTCCTGTTCAGCAGGATAGGGTAATAGAATGAGGGTTGGCTCCTAATTACAGTATGGGTTAGATACGAGGGGTCGAATTACGACACCAGTTTTAACACCTCTGTCGATAACAGTCGAGCGATCGGAAGTTACGATTCCACCCTAATTAAGGTAACAAGAGATATGTAGTCCGAGGTATAGGGTAATTAATGGACACTGGCTAGGGATTTTAGGGTAATTAATGGCCACTGCATGGCTATAGGGATTTTAGGGTATTTCTGTGGGAAAATTCCCCATCAGAAATATAAAAAAACTGTGGGAAGGGTATGATGGAGATAAATTTATGCAAATTAAATCTATTTGTAGATTTAATGCAACATGTTTCAAGTTTATTACATATTAAAATAAATGCACATATAGTTAATTAAAAGTGAAAATATAGTTGAATAATATTAATTGATTCAAGCTATAAATATAATATCTTTAGTATTTAATGAACAATTAGGTAACTATATATTACTTACTTATTACTACTATTTAAATACGTGATGCATATTTACTGCACTATAGTTATAACTAATACATTTTACATATGTATATATATTATTGATATTTCAATTTTATAAATTGTTGATGTTCATCCTAATTATGTACACTATTTCTACATTTAAACTACTTAATATTTTAATTACCAAACATATAGTAAATTATAAATCTGAAATTTACTGCAAATAAACACCAACTGAAAATATTGCTGTTATCATTTTCCCTCATAATGATAATTGTTTCCAATTTAAAGGAATTTACTTAAATAACAAAACTAGACTAAATAATAAAAACAGAAAATGAATATACAATGTATAGATATTTATCATGATTTCAAAATATTTCTATTAAGAAGACATGACTCAATGGAATTATATAATAATAATAATAAGTGCAGTAAAATGGCAGAATGATTATTAATTGCATGCAATTTTAATAATATATTTGTACATAGGTAGCATATATGTATAATAATTTACACAAAACTTGGGAATATTTCAGAGTTTCATATGAATTGTATGTGTACCTATTATAATGCTTTAATAATTAAGAAAATAACATAATTCAAGTTTTCAAAGACAATTTTGAATTTCATGAACTCCACTCAATAAGTGGAGTTTAAAGTCTCAATAAAGAAAATCAAATTTAAAAATAATGCAATGCCAATAATAATTCAGTAATTTTATAATCAGTTTAATTCATCTTCACGAGTGAATTTTCAAAGAAAACTTAATCGCTTCATAACCCATATAACTTACGCTAGCTATCTATAATATTTAATCGAATTTCCAAAATGAATATACAGCCTATTTATAATAGATTAGATTATAATTGATGAACTCATTATAATTATAATAAAATTGTTCCATTATATAATATAATGGAGATAAGTATGCAGGAAATAATTATATATAAATAATCGAAAAGATTCAAACTCAACGGGAAAAAATTTACCCCTAATATAAATAATCATTAATTATACATTACAGCTGCAATTAATTAATAATTTTGTTGAAGTTAGATACCTATATCTTATATCCTATATATAGCATCGAAGTTATCCTTAACTAAAATTGCTTAAAATTATTATTATTCTATGAAAAATGATTAATATGACGTATCATTTAAATAGAGAAAAAATATATATTAATGGAATTATAAATAAATTGAAATGAAAAATTTCTCTAACTCTATCTCATAATTTGAAAATAATAAGAAATGTATCTCTACTCAGAACCAAAACATTTCAAAATATTGTAATTTAACTTTCATTCGATCAAATAATTTCAGACATCACATATCTATAAGATATATGTTTTCCATATCTATTATAATTATATGTTTTATAACATATATATTAGATATATGTTATAAATATAAGACATATAGGGTATATTACGTATTAACGGTTTGTTTCACATCTTCGGTCATATAAGAAAAACGATATAATAAATATAATATAATTTTTATTTTAGTTGGTATCCAGGATACCTGCAAGCATCATGGATACCAATAAAAATATAAGTTAAATAAATTTTTATGTCATCATTTTTCTTATATGACCGAATATGTGAAACCAACCGATAATTCGTAACTTAACCTAAAGGGCATATTTTACAACTTAATGATGTTGGTGGCGGTATGATCTTTGGCTTTCCATTGAATGCACCTCTCTAGCAAATGTGATATTGCTCATCCCACTTGAAAAGCAAGTAATCGATCTATTCTGGTTACTTATCACATAATGAATGGAGACTGTGATACATCATCAGTTTACTTAAAGCTCAGTACAATGAAGAGGAGTTGGTACTTCATGAAGCGTCACCAGCCAAGTGTGTAATTGACATGGAAGGATTACACACTGGAAACTACCTGCAAACATGTCGAAAACAGACAGGAATAGGGAGAAGTAATTAGTGAACGGATAGTACATGGGAAGAAGGCTGCTGTAGCCACTTTGGGAAGCTATCACACATTCACATAATGGTTTTATATCCTCTGAACTAAACTCAATGTGATTCAGTCCAATTCACCCTACAACAAATGTCTTCCTCTTAAATGGAATGTGCCTGTCCACGCCGTTTTGTTCAAAGATATTATGTGCTGATACACCCTGTACTATAAGTTCTGCAAATTCAAATGCTATTCCTACCTAATCACTCCCAAACGAATGGTAAGAAGCTTCTGTGTCGGATGGTACCACTAGAAGCAAGCAATTGCCTAATAATATTTATTGGCGGCGGTTCGAATGGGAGGCGGAGTTAAGATTCAATTGCTAGTCATTTTTTGCCCTAACTATTTTATATTGAGTTAGCTAGTCGATTGGACCGAACTCGCGATAACGAAAATGTTGTTGCTGTGGCTCCATTGGACGCGTTAGAATCCGTGGGCGGGACTCGATGGCTGTTAGCTCTCAACTCCGCCCTTTAGGGTGGATAGAACTTGTGCCCTGCCCTGTGAAGTCTCTCTTGGTAGTCCTCATTAGCAAGTTAAGCTTCGTAGACAACAAAGCGCCTTTGTGAATTAGCCGCCTGATCTTACGGAGACGTGTGCAAGTGGCAGTGTTACCCCACAATTTTAGTTCTGTTGAAAAATTGTGATGTGCATAAACTGAATTAGACATTGCTTTGTTTCGATGACAGTGGAGGAAAGTGACTATTTTTCCGGGAACATGGAGGAACTTAACGACAGTGGAGATAGGATTGATGTTGTAACCGAAGAAGATTCTGATACTAAAACTGGCAAGCCTCCTCTATCTTACATCGCTCTGATAGCACAAGCCATTGAAGAGTCTCCGAAGAAAAGATTAACGCTCGGTGAAATCTGTGACCATATTTGTGAAAGACATGAATATTTCAGGAAAAGGTACCCGCAGTGGCAGAACTCCATTCGACATAACTTATCTCTAAATGACTGTTTCGTGAAGAGACCTAGAAGTCCTGGAAGTCCAGGCAAAGGCAGTTACTGGGTCATTCACAGCGAAGCTAAGAACATGTTTGAAAACGGATCGTTCCTCCGGAGAAGAAAGAGATTCAAGCAAGAGAACCACATCTTCCAGAGAAATTTCTACCAACCCTACCCACAAATGGGTTTTTCCAATATTTATTCCAACCATTTGGCTACGCCTGAGATGCTCAGAAATGAAATGTTGCAACGTATTCCTCAGTTGCGACATATGCAACTCTTCCAACAAGAGCTTTCTCAAATGCAAAGCTACAACCCTTTTTACCCTTCGTATGGGTTAGGTGTTCCTAGTTTCCCTCCATATCCTCTTCTGGTAAATCATCAACCTGCAGCTTCTGCTGCTTCTTTACCGAATGATATACTCTCAAGATTTAATAATTCTCCCCAAAACAGTTTTTCACTTCCTCATTTTCCCTCCGTTCACTACCCAGTAACGAGAACTCCCCCCAACACAGAGCTGGCGCTACCTAGAACCCAAACCACTTCCCCCGTCCATAACCCCCTATCAATGAGCTCCCCTGCTGTCTCTTCCACCACCCAATCTCCAAATCCGGAGGGAGTTCCGTCATCTTCATCCTCTCCAATCGGGACGGATTCAGGAGACCGCTGCACCCCGGAATCTCCAACAGCGGGAAAACATTCCGATACCCTGGATAAGATGAGTGTCGTCCCACCAAAGAAAACAAATAATTTTAGCATCGATTTCCTCATGAAGTCGGACTGCAAGCGCAATACTTCTCAGCGCGAAAACGCCGAAGAAAACAATAACACAAGAGTTTCATCCGTGATGGTTGCAAGCGTCGCCGCCATCAACATTGGTGCCCCGGCTGCTCAGCGGTACAATAATTTATCAGCGGGAAGCACTTCTAGATTACTTGTAAATAATTCTCTCACTTCGGATTATTCTGTCGCCAGTCTAAGATGATTTAAACTGATTTAAGTTGTTGTGTTTACATGTATATATCTAGTCAAAACTTGTTAATTTTTTAGTACATAGTACAAATTTTAGTGAACTATTTAGTACCTATAATACTCAATAATTACCTAATGCAAAATTTAGAATACTCAAAAAGCTGTTAGTGAAATAATTGTCAATGGAATAATAATTCTCTTCTTTTATCTTTGAAAAGAATGTATGCATTAATAAGAAAATATTTAATGTAGATAGTAATTATGTAAACCATTATTGTATTTAATATTTACCTTTCTTTGGTACTAATTAAATTAATTAACACATAAAATTCCAGAGCACTTCAATGTGTAGAGTTTATTTGTTAGTTCTTTACTAGGTAGGTACTTTGCCCTATTTTCTTCTTTTCTAATAGGTTGTAAATAAGGTAGCCCTGTAAATATGTAAATAAAAGCTACAAATAAAGCTCATGTGGTTATGTGTAATCTATAAGAGAATAAATCATGTCTATATAATCGTTTGTTTTTCTTGAACCGTTTAATTACTGTATGTATTTGTGGAAACATTAATAATGGATAAATAAATAATTGGAATGAAGTAAGTAAAATTAATCATAAATCAATTTTGACTGTGAGAAGTAAAAGTAATATAAAAATAAAGAGATTCTATAAACATAAAAATATTCTTTAAAAATAAAATCATAATAAATTTTTGATGAAAAACTAGACAAATATATTAAACTGATTAATAAATAAATATGATTCAGTAAATCAATTATATAATTATTAATTTTATCAAACTTAACAGAGATAACAATTTAACAAGATTATTTATATATACAATAATAATATATAATAATTCTTTTAAATAATTCTAAATGTTGAATATGAATTAAATCTATTCAATCCAAATTACCAACAGTAATAAAAAATTTCAATGGAGAATTCGTATTACGAATTAATTTATTTGAAATGTAATTCAATAAATATCAATTTTATTTGAATACAATAATAATATAGGGGTAAGTTCCGAGTAATCTGACGGTTCCACATTTTCAAGCACGTGAAAAATATATATAATAAAAGTTGAATAATTATTTATATATTTTTTTTTTCTTATGATCGAAGATGTGTAACCGTCCGATAACGCGGAACTTACCCTACAGTTTTGTTCATGAAAATAATACAAGTCTACGGACATTGGTTAGACAAATTAAAGTACTGATGCTTTGGCTTAACAAGATATAAGATATTTTAATTGTATTATTGTTCATTATTTTGCTGTTTTAATAACTGATGAATTTAAATATTTATTCATTATTGGTGAATATATAAGTATTTTTCGTGATTAAATTATTCCGGAATGCAATTTAATTATTTTAAAAATAAATTAATTATAAGTTAAATGAAATATATAAGAAAGAAGGAGAAATAATATCAGTCTATTGTAATTAATGGATTTAATAATTACATTACAAAGAATTAATTAATTCTAAACTAGAATTAAGAAAGTGTAGAAAAAACGAAATGAATGATTTTAAAGGAAAATATTTTTAAAACCTAAAATTACAATTAATTTTCAATGAAAGAACTACTATTAGAAAATATTAAGTATGGTAAAAGATGAAGAAAAGAAGAAAAAAAAGGAAAAAGAGAGAAAAAAAATAGGAATTGTATATTCCAAATTAGAAGAATTAAGACGATAAATATCCTTCCACGAAAAATATATCTACTGCCATTGAATATAAGTACTATGTATAACTTATTAATTATTACCCACTGTATTACCTATCTAAATGGTACCAATATTATCATTGAATGGTTGAAACAATTAATACG